>VDFB02020930.1:0-43306 GCA_007258455.2 Sequoia sempervirens
GAGAAACAACCCTCATTCAATGAAGATGCAATCAACTTAATTATTTGATTCTCTTGTCAATTAGTTTCTCATTCTATTGAGACTTGCACAAAACTGTCTACCAGTATAGATGTGTATTGTATACATACAGAAATTTCCGTATAAGTCTTGCTTTCCAGCTTTTTCTAGGCTTTTCATCCTCTAAAGAGTTATTATAGAAGCCTTGTCTCCCATGTTCTTGAATGTTGTGCTTGTAAATTTTGATCAGTGTAATTGCATAGCTAACAAAAGGAGCTTTTCAATATGTCAGATGAGACATAAACCAGAGCTCAAACACAAAAGGTATTCAAAATTTGGCTAAGGCATGGAAAAGTGGCTGAGAGGCTCTAGAAGGGCAATTGGGATGAGTTTGCTAGTAATAGGATGGGTCTAGACACTAGGCACACCACTTAGCAGCCATAACCCATTTTTAAGTGGCAAAGAGCGTACAGGTGAGCCCCTCAGCAGTTATAACCCAATTTTAAGTGGCAAAGAGCGTCCAGGTGCACACCTCAGCAATAAGAGCAAGTTAAAGTGGTAGAGGCAGCCCTTGAGTGCTTTTGAGGGGTCATTACCAAGTTAAGTCGCTGAGAGGACCGAGAAGCACACCTAGAGGTTGTTTGCCCAGATTTTGAGTGTCATAAGTGGCAGAGGAGCACTCCAAGCTATTGTCTACCAATTTTTCGGTGGCGAAGAGCCCCAGGGAAACTCCTGGGAAATTTCTACCAGTTTCAATGATAGGCGTTGCTTAAAATTGAGCCCAACATGATTGATCATCATTCATTTACTTTTTCCAAAGAGTCACCAAGGTTTGAGGTTGCATTTTTACCCATTCTTGCAGATTGTTAGGTTTTCAGACTGGCTACAATAGGGTTTCTCTGTTTGGTGATTAGGGTTTCAAGATTCTTCAAGAGATCCACCATGTTTCAAAGCAAAAGATCTATCTTTAGAAATTGCTGTTTTTAGCAGTTTGCTTTTTCAAATAACCAGAGGGAGGACTTCATTCATCTAACTTCTGTCTTTAGCAAGCTACTATTTTTGAAAAGTAGTTTTATCAAATAAAATTACTTTTTCAAAGGTTTTATTCTTTGATAGATGGTTGGGGGCCTACTTTAGGTTGTTTTAGTTAGCTTTCATTTATTCTTTTTCAGGATAGTTTTATGCTTTAAAGTTTATTTTTTTCCTGCCTTTCAGAAGCTTTAAGCATTGTGTTTTAAAACAATAATTTTTAGGATAAATTAATTATGGTCCTAAATTCCAAAAATTTGGTATTTCGTAACATTATAAATAAGTTATTCGAGCAAAAGAATTCTTAATGATAGTAGATCCTTAGCTTATTCTGCTGAAATTATTGTTCCATCTATTAATCATGTGTTTACACTTACTGTATTTATGGTTTCATTAATGAAGTTGGAAGGGGATAATAGTGTCCAACTTTGTGTTGAAGTTTTCTGTTCATCTAGCTTGTGGCCTTCTATACATCTTAGCAATTTAGTTTTTGAAATCATGTGTTATTTTGTGTTGAAAAAATTATTATTCCTTTTGAATCTTGTGTGCTTCAGCTTGCTAATCTCTACTTTGGCCAGTAGGAAGGTAGTGTTGTCATGTTTAGAGTAAGCTAATTTCATTCTTAAAATCTATTAAATCTCACTAGTGAGATAAGAGTTGTTACCTGTCTTGTACTCATAACCAAAGCAAAAAGACAGGTAGGAAATTATTTCATTATTGCAAAAATTCCCAAAAAAATATTGTGAAGTGTAAATAACTGTATATTTTGTCTATAGTTAGCGTTTAGGGTTAGTTTAGATCTCAAGGAGCTTCCCCTTTACAATTTGAAGAGAGGCTTTACTTTACCTACTATTCCAGTTTGAGTTGTCTTGAAAAAGCCAAATTAAAATGGTAACAATATGAATAGCCAATAAAAGATCCATTCATCCCAGAAGTTCTTGTAAGGATTGCAATTATTTTTCAAGTATCTTCTCTAAGACTTTATAGTGCTGAATCTATTTTATAGCACACATACAACTTTTCCACTCATACAAACCTAGCAAGATCATAATCGCCAACTAATCTTGATTTTTTGCAACCTATGGAAATTTATTGTGCCCATTTAATGACCAGTTCATTTTCCAACCATGATATATTTTTTGAAAAATTCATCCCAAAAGTGAGGTACACAAACATTTCACAAGGCTAAGTAACTCTATACACCGTGCATAATGTTGTGATGAACCCTCAAGGACATCCTCTGGATATATGCTATGATGAACCCTTGAGGATACTCTTTGAATGTTACTAATTTGAAGTTGATGGTTTCCATTATCCCTCCACAAAATCCCCAGTCTGCTAGTGCACCAAAAGCATATGCATGCACTCTTCAGCATCAGCAGTAAGATGTATTAGTGTGAAAGAAAAATCGGAGGCAGGAAGTGATTTATGCTTGCTGATAATGAAAATTTGGGACTAAAATATGGACAAACCTTTGTGTCCCAAGAGAAAGTTCCATTCTTAATTGATATAGCAGGAAGTCCAGATTGAAGGGGCGGATTTAGTTGTAACTTTCTCTCTTCTGCTAGGAAGAGATCCTCTAGTCTTTTTAGAGACACATTAGCATTAACAACCTGCATACAGAAACTAGGTTCAATAAATGATCTGACAAACAAATGTATAAGGGAGGAAACATCTTATGCAGGAAAAATGTTGATCCCATTCTAATAAATTATAATGCAGGAGATATCTTAGCTTTTACAAATATGATGTTGTATCACACCAAAGGAAAAAAAAAGCTCCCTTATTTTAAGATTCAAATTGCTAGCAAACATATTTACAAGAAAACATCTATAGTATATTTGCATTAGTTTTGTAAGGCACCATGTTGCTTTTAAACATGCGCATGACATAATGATTTAGTGGGAATACAAGAAGTATAACAACACCTAAGTGCTCAAACAAATAATGCAATAGATTGATTGGAAAACAGAGGTTGAATGACTGCTACAGAAGGATAAGAAAGCATTAAGGAGAACCCAATCATAACTCGGCAATAAAATTAAATGGCTTTCAGCTGTAAATGCGATGACTATCAATGAATTAGATTATGCACAAGTCTTAACTCTATATTTGATGTACTAGGTATATTTACAGCAATAAATGGCTCAAAAACTATGACAAACTCAATGAAGAATAAATTAAAGTACCTGGGTTATCAAGTTCGGAAACATGAACAGGGGAAACCTCAACACTGCAAACAAGGAAAGAGAGGAAAAGGCTTTTGCAGGTGTTAATTCACCACCAAGTAAAGTATATACCCCAAAAGCAACAACCGTAACAAGTACTGGAATACTATTCAGAATGAAACTGTTGAACTGTAAAACAATAACAAGTTAATTCACAGATTAGAACTCATATATAGAAGCATAAATGAATAAATTCAGGGAAAAAATAACAGTTAAAAATAGATAAATCAACCAATTCAGCATAAGTAAAAAATCGGAGGAAGATTTCATGATAAGGATAATTTAGCTGTTAATGTGAGGCTATACCGATCCCAGTAATTGTGCCCTCCGGAACCAGCTGAGCTCATCATTTCTAATATGCTGGATTTTTTCCTGAAAACTATTTTCCCATGCATAGCATCTGCAGGTATCATAGCAGAGTCAGAAAATTTCCTTGGAACCAAAAATATATAGCTTGCATAGGTTTGCCCCAAATTACATGAACTTACTTAACCGTGTCCATTGCAGCCAAGACTTCATTCATTAGACCAATCCTCTTATCTGTGCGCTGTAACCCTTCCTTAGATAGTTTCTGCATCCTACTTATCACAAAAGTCTGACCAACCACAAGAAGAGTAAATACAATATAGTTTCCATGTTCATTAATCAACTGAGAAAAAATCAATTTCAGAAATCAACTTCTACTCTTAATTACTTCACTCATGTACATGATAATCACATGGTCACAGCATTAATTAAATGCCAATATCTTTAGAAGACACCTTGCAATTACGCAAAAGACTAAATCGGTCAGTATGTCTTGCACTAAAATGACATCTTTAAGTAACTTTAATCTACTAATGAAAAACAGCTTAGTAGTGCAATTCTGTAGTTTGGTCAAACTAATCTCATTCCTTGACCTGATAGCATTACAAGAATATATTCAGGAAATACGTTTCAAAATTGAAGTCTCTCTATATGTTATCTTAGGGATCAATACAGCTCTTTACTTACCACTCAATCTCAATGGAAATTCCAAAACCTCTAGATTAGAATCCATCTTTCCATCATAAGATGTAACAAAACTATACCCAGTGCATTAGAACTTAGCACTCAAGTTTGACTCAGATCAATGGCAAAATAAGCAATCAGTTCACACAGTTCAAATTTGTTAAAACTTGGTCAAACTCAGAAAGTTTGAGAAAACTCAGAAGCATATGACTTGCTCTCGTTTTAAGGATCAGGAATTGAAACCTTGCATATTTTCTATTAACTGGTAGCTTTGGGCATGGATTTGTTGACACTGCACAATTTTGTGTTTCATCTTGTGCCTTAGTCATTTTTCCCAAGTTTATAACTGATCTGAGATATATGTCATGAGTGGTCTTATGCCAAAATTTCCTAGCACAGTTGGGTAGAGCATGGAAAATTAGGTCCAGTTTCTTTTTGAAGTTTTGCAAAATTCGCTAAGGATTGAAAGTTATGTTGTTGTGGGTTTTCTCTTTCCATCTGGCTTAAGTGCAGTTTAGTTGGGTTTTCCAGCAAAAGGTAGAAATTATGAAAAATTGGCTATTTGTTGGTCTTGTAGGAACTTGTCGATCAAGTGAACCCCCCCCCTTGGTCCACCTTTGTTTGGTTCAGTAAAGTTTTTCCACGACCGTACATTTGCAGGTTTTTGGTTGGCAACCGACTTTGTGAAACCTTCGTGCTGAACTGAATAAGTTTATAAAGTGCCAATTCAAATAGTTCTTTTCATTGTTGTCGAAATCATATGCCCATCAGGTTTTGCAGGCATCTCCACATGACCATCTCATTTCCGCTGGCGCTTACCGATAGATCCCCCCCAAACACAGCTAATTTCAATAATCGGCTAAGTAAAGTTTTGCAGGTGGATGGGGTCCATCTTCCTGCATGCGCCCCTCATGACATCATCTCATTTTTGCGGATTTTCCCTGTGCATCTGAACTTCCCTTTTTATCCACAAGTTCATATGCCTTTCTCCACAATGTCTGGTTCCAATGGGTTTTTCTGCATCCCTCTTCGTCTTGCGAATTTTTGACTTGCTACCAACTTTTGTAGGTTTTCTAATCCAAACTTCCATATTCGATGCTTTTCATTCAGTTTTGTTCATTTCTCCCGCACATCCACTTCTGACCCTTTCCCACGCATTCCATTTTCTGCTGACATCACCTTAGTTCTTGTTGACATCATCATCAGACTTTCTCATCTAAACCAAATTGTGAATCATTGTGAGGTTGGTTGGTCCTATTCCGATGGCTTTTTCCATAGGATCACTTGCGAATGTAATCTCTACAAATAGTGTCGACGCAATTAACAAATTTGCTAGGCAAAGAAAGTGAAGTGAACCAATCCGGTTTTAAATGCAATTCATTTGGAGCTCCCCACATCACATGAACCCGATGGAAGTCTAAGTTCCACAAAAGGGAAAAAGGTGAGGGAAAGTACTTCTTGTGGATGTTTCTAAGTGGAGCAGTTGTCCATTTGAACGATGCGGTTGCAATCACCGGTTGACTTTTCATCTAAGCATGATTAAAAGCAACAACATTAACTACAACGCCTAATGAGCCCGATGGTGCTTCTAGATCTGCATGAGCCTATTGGAGGCTTATATCCAAGGATGACAATGGCATCCGGATATATCCACCAAGGGCCCAAATTTCCGCCAAACCCATATCAGACCAATTCTTTTGCTTGATGCCGATAGGATCTCTTGAGTGTACCCTATTCTCATGCTGCACCTTGATCTAAATCAAAGCTCCACCTCCTGTAGGGGATCGAATTTTTGCAAGAGGTAAATATGAAGAGATTGGTCCTCAACTACTGTCATTAACACTCATCCACCACTACAACTTCCCACATCTCAATTCAAGAACACTCCTTAATGGCCTTTATTGCATTTTTTGCCTGGATCCAAGGAAAATTACGACACCCATACCTCATTTATTGTCTGCAAAACTTTTCCCTGTCATGTAGCACTTCCAAGATCCAATTTCAACATATTTTGTGGGTGATTTCTCTTGTTTCTTGCACTCAAACCCACAAATCATCAATGCAAATGCATAGTGTTGGTCAAGAAAAATATTCTTTTGTCTCATGTCAATCAGATCGGATTTGCAATGGACACTTGGCTATTGTGCGTTGGTGGAGGTTGCAGCTAGGGTTTCCAATGTGGCACGATTTTTTGACATTCTGCAGACCTTCTTACTGTGGGTATATCTTCCTTGGTCGCCATTGTGAGGAGAAGAGGATAACATATTGGAGAGGAGCATAGTAGAGAGAAGAACTAATACAGCAGAACCAAAAGGTTCATAGTTTCTAGCTTTGAGTATAGTTGGTTTTTGCATTGTAATGATCTAGGTTTATCCCAAATATTGTATTGACAATTGCAACTATTGTAGATAGGGTGATTAAAGGAAGAGTCGACCTTAATTGAGTGTCTCCATGTGCATGGTGTCCATTTCTTGATGTGTTTCTGATTAGTTAACTAGTCAGATGACTGTAAAATTCATGTAAAGCTTTTGCAAGATATCTTTCCAAAACAATAAAGGAAGTGTATGGGTATGTGCTTGGATTATTAAGTGGACTCATTTAATATTCTGAAATTATCTGTGGCTTTTCTGAATGTATGTGTAGACCACAACTTGCTTGTGCATTTTGGAAAACCTACCCTTTTGTGGCGTGTTGATTAATGCATCACCTTGGTTTTAGTTGTTACATGTTTTGTATGAACACAAAGACTCTGTTGCCCAACTAAATCAATTGGATTTCTCTCCCCTGTTGCAAATGTTGTCATTGATGTCAAGAAGGAATTTGTAGTCTAAAAGTATTGTCATTGATGTCAAAGTATAATCCAAGCCCAAGGAAATCACAAATGGCCAAAGGCCACTAATCGACTCATAAGATACAATGTGTTTACTTTTACTCGGCAGCACTTAAAACTAACTTTATATTCCTTGAAGAATCCTGGCCAACTCTTTTTATTTTGGCACCCATGTTTATGCAAGACAAAGTTAAATTAATATTTCCAAAGGTGGCGGACTTTACCTTGTACTCATAAAAGTGTTTACATATATAAATAGCATCCAAGTCAAAGATAATTACGTGCGATTAAGATTGTTGGAAAAAACTCCAAAAGCAGTGATTAAAGATAATAACAAAGGTGGCGATTAGAGTCCAAAACACAGTGATTAGAAGGGAGCAATGGCAATTAAGGAAAGGAAATGATTACTTGGAAGGTTATCACCAAAAGGATGCATCTCTCCATAGAGACATAAGGTATAAATAGTGATTGTAGATTGTGAGAAGAGGGAGTGTGTGTAGATAAAAAGATATATTATTTGTACAACAGCAGATTTGTGTGAGAAGAGAGAGGTTGATCAAAGGAAGATTTTGTGAATACTTATACCAAAACTAAGAGTAAGATTATAGCAGATTTTTTATCAGATTTATAAGCAGAATTTAGAGCAGATATAGGAGCAGACTTAACAACAGATCTAAGGCAGATTTTGTGAAGAAGTTTATATGAGTAACATTAAAGGTGCAAGATTCAAGAAGGCATACAAGATTAAAGGAGACTGAATTGTCCATCATCCATTGTAGAAGAACATTCATTAGGTGGAATTTTGTTTGGAAGTTAGTGCTTCCTAAAGGAGAGATTGGTGTCTCTCACTAAGTTGGTGCTTAGCAGCGGGGGTTAGTGCCTCTAGTAGGTTGGTGCCTACAAATTGTGGGGATTGGTGTCTCCAGCAGGTTGGTGCCTATGAAACTTGTAAGAGAGTTTTATATAAGCAATACTTTGCCGTGGTTTTTTCCCGTAAGGATTTCCTCGTAAATCATGTGTTCTTCTTGTGTTGCATAATTGTTAGATCTTATGTGAATGATATTGTGCAATTGATATTATTACAGTTGTTAGTTTGAAAAAGTAAAGAATTGTCTTATACAGATTCACCTCCACTCTCAGTATAAGTGTGTGCTCATCATCCCCATCATCCTCAACACACTCAAAATTCATCAACTTGAACATTTTTTAGTTTCATTAGTTTGTGTGTTCTAATGCCATGTTTGAATGTCTATAACATTTAAGGGGTTATCATAAAACATATTCTCAGATATCCATGTGGAAAATTATCTGTTTAATGAGATGCTTAGCCTTACATGACTAAACTAGCACATCTGTATATTGTGACACTAGTATTGGGATACACTGTGCAATGGATATAGTTTGCTATAAAGGAGTGTTTACTAATTTAGTATGATTGAAAAAATGGATCAGATCTAATACATTAGAATTCTCATTTAACTGACTGCAATTGCCTATGATTGAGTAATGGATAAAAAGAAAGCACGGAATATAAGAAGCATTGGGAGAAGAAAGGGATCAGAGATTAAAAAAGTACAAAATAATTTTATACACAGGAGTGTGATAGCTGTATAGAGTGGCTTGTGGCATTTGGAAATGGAAACCTTCAAGCATGGCAATCAGACTATCTTGGGCATGGAAACCATCAAGGAGCAGATCAGATTTCAAAGTGTCATTTGGGTCGTAAGAGGTGTTAACAGAATTGCATGTACGGCATGCCTAGTAATTTGTATCAGACTAGTAAATTTTTAATTTGTATGTGTTGATCAAAGAAAATATTAAAAAATATTAAAAATAAATAAAAATTGCTCGAATATTTCTGAGTTTAGTATTTGTGTTGAGGTTCTTAGATTCCTATTGGCTTGAAAGCAAACAGTCTATGGTGAAAAGTCATGAAACAAGTCTAGACAAGATTTAATCCCTTACCTTCAGTAAGCAATAATCTTTGCAAGTTTGCACTAACTTCTTATAAGTGATTCTAGAAATATTGATAATGTGACATTGTTACACCCCAAATTGTGAAGTTACTATTTACTATTACTACATAGGGTAAATGTGAATGTAATGTGAATTCTGGAGATGAATTAATGATGCTTGTACCTTGTTATCAATATGAATGTTATCTCATTTGATGTTATCTCAGTTGATGCTATGCATGGTGAAATACTGCATAAAAGGAGAATAGATGGTTATTGAATTATTGCTATTCTAACTTTGAAGATGTTTATATATGCTGCTTATTGTTGAGAACAATTGACTGCCAAGGCATGTGCTAGTGGTTGCAGGTAAATGTCCATTTCTCCAGAGGGAGGGGAAGTATCACTCGGGAGAAGAGCTTGGTCAGGTAACCGGTAAAGTAAACTATTTGAGCATACACACACATCACCTTAGATTGAGTGAACTGAGTCACTTTGTGTGGTTTTTTGGTAAGTCATCCATAGCTTGTATGATTGCATTAGGAGTCTTATTTACTTTTGCATGCATTTGCAAGTGATGCTTATCTATTTGGTTTTTGTGATTTGTCTTGTGATATTACGATCATATGGATAGGTGGGATGTAGGTGGAAGTATGATTATATGTATGCACATGCGTGTCAGGAGGATTTAACGACACGTATATGCATATGTATAGAGATACCACACTTACACACCTATCAATATGATGGTAACGTAAATGGATGTAAGTGAATCGGATGTGGACATATATACATATGTATAATATATACACGTATCCATAGGAATATACATATCAATACAAGCATACGTTGGAAAATAGATATGCTCATACGGATGCATTGATATGGTATACCTACACATACATGTACATAGAGGAATATACATGTATATATATGTATATATGCACACATCCTGAGTAATGTGGATATTAGTAATATTATTATTATTGCCTTCGAATATGAACATATATATATACATATGTATATATCGGATGTATGCTGACTGGCTTATATATATATATATATATCATATAGTTTAAATCCTTGAAAATCGAATTATTCAGATTTAATAGTTAGTCGATTTAATATTGTCATTTCAACTTTGGAAATCAAATTATTTCTGAATTGCTTAAAAGAGCCGATTTAAATAAATGGATCGATTTTGTGAAGACTTCAATTCACGTATTGGACTTTGGCTTAATTTATGCCAATATAGTTATGAGAGGAATTCCGGACTTTGAATTATACACGGCACTGGAAGAAATCGCGCAACACCTAAGGAATGAATATGCAGGAATAAACCTAGAAGTGCGTCTAAATATTTATGGCTTTTGACTAGGTCGCGTTGAAGAGTGTTTTATGACCGCACCAACACAAAATAAAGTTTCCCAACAATGACTCTATCCTCTCTTGAACAAAATCTCCTGCATGCTAAGATTGCGAGAAAGATCATACATTCAACTCCAAGGTTCCTTCATGCAGTGGATAGTCTCAGTTGGTTCGATGTGATTTGCTGGTATTTCAAGGGGACTTACGCAATTGTTCACTCCAGAGAACAAAGAGAATGGGGTTTTTTAAAGATTCGGAAGATTTTTCAGTGAGGTTCAAGTTTCCTAAACTAAAGATTCGAAAGATTTCTCAGTGAGGTTCAAGTTTCCTAAACTAACCGGAAAGTACTGAATTGAAATGGTTGCAGGGATAAGAAATGCTATGATCTATACTCTAAACGAGGGATGTGGAGATCAACTCTTGCAAACTTTAACCAAGCTTTGCTTTGCCTCACCTTGGATAGCTTCCACAAAACTGGTGCAATCTTCAAAGGAGTAGCTTGAGGTATTCAAATCACGATTCAACATGCAGATACCATCACAACAATGCATACCAACATTCAAACCGTAAACGAAATTAGGTCCACAATATTCCAGTTGACCATGCAAGGCGAACCCACCGTCAGTGAGCCCACTGGTGGTATGGATAAGCGAAGCTTGCTCAAATTAAACACCACATTCCACAACTACCATCTACTTGCATGAAATAAAATCTACTTTACTCTAAGTTCTATTTTAAGATTCTAAGTGAATTGGAAGAATGAAGAAGCCTCGATAGTTATCCACAACAAAAGATAAAACCACAAGCAATGATAACTCTTTTTATTATGAGAGTGTTCACAACAACTTCTTACAAAGCATTCAATTTCAAAGCCTTCCTTCCTCTTCAATCTATGCTATGCTATCAATCTATGCTATCTCTAAGCTGTCTCTCTATGTCTAATGATCTAATGCTCTAATCTAATGATACAAATGAGGGGGGATGCCCCTTTTATAGTTGGCCAAATCCAATGGACGACTCAGATTCAATTACAATGAAGGGCTCAAATTGAGCCACATATGCCCTAATCAAGATTCTTCCCTAAAAACCGCCACAAAGAGGAGTGGGGTAATAAATGAGCAAAATATTCTCCACTCTCTCTCCGAAGTCATAATGAGCAATTAATGTCCACCATCATCTTCCAGAAGGTCATCATCCAACAAGGCGTTTCCATTCTCCTTCCCTTTGACCACGAATTCGATGAATCTAGCTAACACTGCCTCAACCTCCTGAACAAAAATAGGTGGGATATGGTTGAGCTGGAATTCAAGCACTATGACTGTCTGCCTATGTCGAGTACAAGATTTTCTCCAAGCGACCAAGGCATCCTGAGTACTCTGAACAATGCTGGAGAAGGTTGAAACATTTTCAAAATCATCCTGAACAAATGACCTCACCTCCGTAAAGAAAGGCCCCAATCTGTTCTTTAGGCCATCAGCAGTCATCTCCTCAGGAGTCAATCTTCTAGCAAATATAGACTCGAGTGTGTTCAGGACTCCCTCCAGGATATTACCCATAGCCTTTCTAACTCTAGCTAAATCTGCCTGTGCTGCATCAAAGAAACCTCGGTCTGTGACCATTGCAGAATACCAACTGGTGAAGTCATATCGGTCACCCTCCTGTATCACATCTCCATCCACCAGAATCTACAAGGGCATGTGCATCAAAGCCTCCAAACAAAGAACAGTCTTAGTTTGATAGATGTGTGTCTCGCCCCAGGCTTGATCAACGGTGTCCATGTGTGCCAAAATGCTAGAGGCCTGCTGATAAGCATGAACGAGATCCTCCATGAATTTCTATGTCTGAGTGCGAACATTGCCAACCCACTTATCTGCTTCTTGGGCCATTTTCCTCAAATCCTCCAGGCCGCTAATTGATTCCCTCGGGAATTTCGCCGGAAGGTCAACTGCTGGATTCTCCTGCCCACATGGACGGGCCAAGTGTTGCACATAACCAACCAATGTCCTATGCTCTCTCTTCAATCGTTTGTACTTTCCTTCAATTCGGAGCAACCTATCTTTGAGTGCCTGATAGGAGCTATCACACTCCTCAATTATCTGAGCTCTAGTGGGACGGCCTAGCTCAACAGTAGTAATCATATAATTTTCTGGCATAGCATCGTCTCGATCACACTCAATCCTGGGAACGGCTACATGCAGTGTGCGAGAACCATCCTCATCTGTGGAAATCTTTGAGAATTTTCTAGCCTTCTTCTTCTCTGGCGGTGCACTGATTCTACCGAGGAACTCCTCCATCTCAATTGTTGGGTCAATCTCCTCAATAGGATCCCTTCTCATTCTTTCCCTTAGCCAATCAGGCACTTCCTGTTGCAGATGACAAACAATAAGTAGCTGCTCTTCTCTCGCTTCTTCTTCATCTTCTCTATTAATATTCTGATGAGGCTTATCAATCTCCGCCTGTTGAATCTCTTCTCCTGAAACTTGAGCCTCTTGCCCTGCAGTAGTCTCATCCTCTAGAGTTACCTCAATCTCCTACTGGAAGCAAGTATCGATGGTCGTTTCTTCCTCTTCTTCTTCCTGCTGGTTTTCTCTTACAGGCACATTGACACTTTGACCAATTGACTCCCTATGGGGCGGCTGATTTGCTTCCTACAATTCTTGTTCTTTATTCAATCTATCTCTTTGGTCTGCAAACAGTGAGACCTCCTGTACACTTGGAGAGCGAGCTCGCGAAGGTGTGGATGATGCTTCCTCAACTCTTCAGGGCTCCTGCTGAACCTGTTCCTCTCTTCGCAGTTTTGAAGCTTGGGTGATCTGCTTTCTTTTACTGATTGTTGGTGGTCTCTGATCACCCATGAGATTGTAAGTGAGAGCAACTGATCTGTTCTTAAGTTTGCTCACATGCCTCTCCACGCAATTTCTTGTAAATGTCAGCACTGGTATGCATAATGTATCCAAATCTATAATCTCCAACTCTGACCAATTAGGAAGAGGGACTATTGTATTCCTCACTATCTCATAATCAGGCTATATAACATTCACGTCCTCTTCCACCTGGTCCAGAACTGGAATAATCTCGCACTCTCTAATCATGTTCAATGGTATCCTGGAAAACATCCTTCTCCTAATCGCAACTTCATCCATCACACTAGCCCAGAAATCTTCAATATGAGCCTTGTGCCTGTACTCCACATTCTACACCATTCTAATGTTATTATGAGGATCGAAGTCCTAGCTGCCGGTGTGGTACGTGAGGTGGAAGAACTGCAACTCATCCTCAGCCTCTCTGGCTGCTTGTAATGTGGGACAAACTTCATTTGAATTTCCCATGGTAATTGGGAAGTCTAATCCTCCTTTCTTTTTCTTTTTCTGAATTTTGTCATAGGCAATGAGTTGCCTGGACACTTCTAACATTACCATTCTGTCAGTGGGATGCCTCGGTAATCTGTACGGATACGATGTAAACCCTTGTAGCCTAATATAGGTGAACTTCGGAAATTGGATAAACCAATATCCGTACTCCTCAATTAGCTCTTGGGCCTCCTTTGAAATTTTTTGCTAAGTTCTTCGCTGAAGAGTCCTTGTTATATGCATTGTGAAGGCGTCATTCACCCTTTTGTAGTTGGCGGTGCTGGTCAGGTGCAACTGCGGGCAAGCCTCATAGATTTTAAACTGCTTTGGACCACATCCAATTGGCTCCTTGTAAGTTATTCCTCTATACTTGGTCATCCGAGCTAGCATGTATATAACATATGAACTCATGTAGAACGTCTTTGTTCTTCTTAGGTGCCTGAACTGCTCATCTAAATTGTCACTTATCATCCTTGCCCAATCAACACATTCATTCACCTCCAACACGATGCTGATGAAATAAAACATCCACGATTCAAAGATATAGGAGTGGGGACTTCCATTTACCCAATTGAGCATCGTTATCAAGTCGTAGTATTCCTAGTTCACATCATCTGAAATTATTTGTCTAGCCAGCTTGGTGCGAGTAGGCTTTATTGATTTTAGATGATCAGATTTAGTGCACAGAAAATAATTCAAAATCAGATGCAATAACACAGCAGTTACCCTGGGAAAACCCTCCTCTTGAGGGAGAAAAAAACCCAGCAACAAAGATCTCTCTTATATATAAAATAATGGCAATAAGTCTCTTTACAAAGAGGCAACACAAGGCCAATATCAGTACCAGCAATGGGTGTATAACAATCAAATAAACTGCTCTTACTTGAACTCTGATCTGCACTTACAGAAGATCGCAATCTGCTTCAAGCTCTTGTTAGCTCTTGTTCGCACTTGTTAGCTCTTGTTCAAGCTCGCAACCTGAACTTTGATGGTTCGCAACTTGCTCACAATGAGTTCGTCCTTGCAACTAATACATACAAGATAATTTATTGCACTAGATCTCGCACTGTATGATCTTCATCACTCGACTGGTGTATTCAATCTGAACTCTCAGACAGGTTCACACTTGAATGATATCCGCACTGTGAGAAGTCCGCACTTGTATGTTATTTGCCCTGTAAGGAGTTCGCACTTTGCTTTGCTTGCTTCCTTGTACTGGATAAACTTCAATCTGTATCTTGAATTCCCATTTGATTGATATCGGACTTATGTATATAACCGAACTGATATATTCGCTCTTTATGTTCGCACAGAACTGAAGTGAACAATAACCATCGCACATTATAATGCAAGACTGATAAGAATAACTGAACTCCAGGTCCCCTTGCAATGGCGAGTCAAGGTGTATATATATACTGGTGAATGGGAGAGACACCTCTCTTAAGATCGCGCGCCTTCTTAGATATGTCGGCTCCAATAATTTCTATTCTTCCTTTTAATGAAAGTCGGCCTCAACCTGTATCTCTTCATTTGTTCTTTTTATGAGTTTCGAATTATACATGTCGGCCAAAGCATGAGACACAAAATAATAAGAGTTAAATTGAATAGCCAACGGTTATATTCAATTTGAGACTTTCTCGACGGAAGAGAGTTGGAAGAATCAACCGAAGCTGCTATAACATTAACACTCCCTCTCAGCTAGGGAGAGAACTTCCAGCTGAAGACAAATCATCTACCACCATTGCCTGTAATCAAATATAAGGAGAAATATATATCACCTCAATGTGATATCAACCATCACATGGTTAAGTACTAGTGTTCATCACTTGCGTGATGGTGTCACCTCAACGTGACTTTCACCATGGCTCTCCCAGAGGGTGAAACACAAGTACAAGAAGATCATCACGGACTCTCTCACGTGATGTTGTCATGGAGTCACACACATGACATCCACCATGACTCAGCTCAGAGGGTGGAAACGAGGGCTTTCACCTCAAGTTCTTCCGTCACAGAAGAAAGTGCAATAGTAAATGCAGTGTTCATCACTTGCGTGATGTTGTCACCTCAAGTGACTTTCACCATGACTCTCGGAGGGTGAAACACAAGTACAAGATATGTCATGGAGTCGCACACATGACATCCACCATGACTCAGCTCAGAGGGTGGAAGCGAGGGCTTTCACCTCAAATTCTTCCGTCACAGAAGAAAATGCATTAACTAGGGATTTCACCTCGAACTTCTCTCACAGAGAAGAACTCATTAAACAAGGCTCAACGTCTGAGACTCATACTCATCAAGGTTGGATTCTCCACCATACCAAGCTTGTCTCGAAAGTATACAAACTTTACCCTGGCGGGTGAGGAATATCTGCTTTGCTCATCGGTGCTAATGTACCTCAATCATCACGATAGCTTTGTACCATCTCTTATAGTGGTACTTGATCTCAACATGCTTGGATCTGTCATGAAACACAGGATTGACAGAAAGCTTCACACAACTCTGATTATCTCAATGAATAATGGTAGGCTCCTTTGATTGTCCAAACAATCCTGCAAGGAGCTTACGAAGCCACATTGCTTCCCAAGTTGCCATGCAAGCTGCAATATACTCAGCCTCTGCTGTACTCAATGCTACAGAAGACTGCTTCCTGCTGCACTAGGAAATCATAGCATAACCCAAACTGAAGTAAGTAACTCCAAGTTTGCATCTGAAGTATACTTCAACCCATATCCAACTGTGCCACGCAAGTATCTCAGGATATGTTTAGCTGCAACAAGATGTATCAGCCTCGGATCACACATAACCTGGCTAAGTGCACTCACTGCATAGCAAATATCAGGTCTAGTGATAACTAGATACATCAAGGATCCAATCAGCTGTCTGTACAACATAGGATCCACCAAATCTGAACTGGCTGCAACAAGATTACTATCTTCTTCAGGCTCAGCGAGCTCCCTCTAAATCTTCAGGCACTTGCATCAACCTTCTGACCTCTTCGTCCAAGATTGCCTGCAACACTTTGACTTAGATAAATGTTTTCCAGTGCACACCTTTGGTATTGAAGAGAGTTCTGAATAGTCCTCCTTGACCTCATCTCAGATCTCACTATCCTGAATAGGTTTGCGGAGCTACCAATGACAAATCCAGAAGACAGTCTTGAGCAATTATGATCTCAGCAACTGAAGGGATCCTCTAAGGGTTTAGCACCGAGCCCTTTTAATACAACAATCTTCACTTCTTCTTAGTGAGTTACAAGACTCCCTCTTGATCCTTGCTCCAAAGATTGCAAAGAAGACTTCTGGAAGTGAGTTCCCTCTAGCCACCAGCTCAGTCCCAAGGCTGCTTGATTATTTCTTTGGTTGGCATGACTTCCTCACGAGATGCCTCAAGCTTTTCATCATTAAGCAATTTCTCATCACCTTCTTGCTCCTGCAAGCATTTTAGAGAGAGATTACTTAACAGTTTGTAATTACTCAAAGAAATAACAAGACTGGAATCATACAAGGTTTACAATCACAGGTTATGACATTAATACATAAGAATTTATGCACAATATTAGAACATGAATAAATCAACCTAAAGGAGAAGTATATCAAAAGATCAAACTAGAGGGTTAAAGGAATTTATCTCTATAAGATTTGATATAGCTCTTTCGTTCATTCATTTGTTTGCTCCTTTCGAGAGTGCCTAACTCTGCACAATAAAAGAATAATCTGCACAGCTGCAGATTTCTTGAATGCATTAAACGGTTGACATATAGAATCAACTCTCCCAAGAGTTCAAGATTCTATCACAACACATGCATTGGAGAAGGGTATCGATGTGATCAACCTATCACAACATAAGGATACCAATCTCTTCTCTTTTGCTGATTTTTATCTCAAGGACATACATCAAAGGATTTACATGATTAGTCTAGATCAACTCACAATAGATAATTTGAAGTATTCAAAGAATCTTTGACCTAGAAATCACAAATTAAGAGAAGTAACAATCTCCTTATACTAAACACACAATGTCCAAGATACAACAAATAAAGAATACTTGTTTATACTGTAAGATATGCTGATTTTAAGCACAGATCAACATGCAACTTTTACGGTTTGAACACAGGCCCATGATTCAAAATAGAAATGTGATTTCAACAAAACACAGAATACTTATCTTCCTTAATATTCTGATAAATGCAATTATTGAACACGGTATGCTGTTCTTATACTCAGATCAACCCTCAGCCTTCATGACTCGAGCACAGACTCATGACAAGGTTAAATTTGAACAAGGCCCATGACTGCTCAAATTTACAATGCACTCCGTTTCCAACTGCAATCCACTAGGTTATGCAACATGCTTACTAGCAATACCCAAATTGTTAGAGATAGATAGGATCATCACTCGAAAGACTTTATCAGATCTGCACAACTGAGATTCACATAAAGGAATATAAACAAAGAAAGGAACCAAATACTTATCTCTATTTGATTGCAGCCTTTTGATTTCAACCCTTGGCAGCACAATCTGACATAGTTGAGCTCTTGACTTCCATAATCATGTGCTTTTAGATAACAGATCCCGGAAGGTGAGATTACCGCATATAACTCTCTAATCTCAGATTGCTAACAATATGACTCAAGTAAACTCATGAAGAGAGCCAAGATGATGCGCTCCTTTCAAAATTTTTGTAGATGACCAAAGAATGCATCCCGCACAGAAGTACTCTACTTGCTCAAGTAGAAGATGTTAGATCTGACTTTGAATTATATTTCAAGATCTGATTGGATCTTTCCACAGACCCGCTCTGATACCATATTGATTTTAGATGATCAGATTTAGTGCACAGAAAATAATTCAAAATCAGATGCAATAACACAGCAGTTACCCTGGGAAAACCCTCCTCTTGAGGGAGAAAAAAACCCAGCAACAAAGATCTCTCTTATATATAAAATAATGGCAATAAGTCTCATTACAAAGAGGCCACACACAAGGCCAATATCAGTACCAGCAATGGGTGTATAACAATCAAATAAACTGCTCTTACTTGAACTCTAATCTGCACTTACAGAAGATCGCAATCTGCTTCAAGCTCTTGTTAGCTCTTGTTCGCACTTGTTAGCTCTTGTTCAAGCTCGCAACCTGAACTTTGATGGTTCGCAACTTGCTCACAATGAGTTCGTCCTTGCAACTAATACATACAAGATAATATATTGCACTAGATCTCGCACTGTGTGATCTTCATCACTCGACTGGTGTATTCAATCTGAACTCTCAGACAGGTTCACACTTGAATGATATCCGCACTGTGAGAAGTCTGCACTTGTATGTTATTTTCCCTGTAAGAAGTTTGCACTTTGCTTTGCTTGCTTCCTTGTACTGGATAAACTTCAATCTATGTCTTGAATTCGCATTTGATTGATATCGGACTTATGTATATAACCGAACTGATATATTCGCTCTTTATGTTCGCACAAACTGAAGTGAACAATAACCATCCCACATTATAATGCAAGACTGATAAGAATAACCGAACTCCAGGTCCCCTTGCAATGGCGAGTCAAGGTGTATATATATACCGGTGAATGGGAGAGACACCTCTCTTAAGATCGCACGCCTTCTTAGATATGTCGGCTCCAATAATTTCTATTCTTCCTTTTAATGAAAGTCGGCCTCAACCTGTATCTCTTCATTTGTTCTTTTTATGAGTTTCGAATTATACATGTCGGCCAAAGCATGAGACACAAAATAATAAGAGTTAAATTGAATAGCCAACAACTATATTCAATTTGAGACTTTCTCGACGGAAGAGAGCTGGAAGAATCAACCGAAGCTGCTATAACATTACCAGGCTTGGGCTTTTGCATCCAAATTGAATTGATCATCCCAACACATCTATCAAAAGAGGACTGAAATATTCCGAGCCAAATTTTTTGATTTTTCACAATTTCAAATTACAAGCAGTGCACCCGTTAAGGTTAGATGGATAAACCAAAACGTGCAAGAAAGCAACTCTAACCAGAATGGCGCCGATGATGGCGAGCATTGGTCAGAGGATCTTCTACTCTAAATATAGAAAGGAACTCAACGTCAAGTATGTGCTACCCAATCCAATGCGGAGTGAGGGGCGACCATATGACGGAGTGATTTCAGAAAGCAAAGCTTGAAATAGAATGCTGAAAGCTGAAACTGCTCAACACCCAGAATGTGCTTGCTCACCCAGAATGGGAAGTAGCGACCATAGGGCGGAGTTATAATTATTTCAAACTAGTAATGAAAGCAAGAACGAGAATTACAAATAGTGACAAAGCAATATTAAAGAATACTGGTCAGTACTACTGCCAGTTTACAATATCTAATTTATTGCCTGCAATGTCAATATATCATATGCCTTCAAATGATGTGTTCAACAAGGATCTGTTACACAACCTTTAAATAAATCTCAACACCAAAGCCAAATAAGAAGATGCAGATTTCTGATGATTAATACAACTGATCTGCACTTTTACATGTTTAACCAGCAACATAGAAATTCACAGAAAGATTCATAACTCACTCTTCATTTACCCAAATGACCTCAACTCAGATGCAAAACAAGACTAAGATGATGGCGCCTAAGATGAATGCAAGAAACCAACATGAAATGCCTTGATTTATTTATGCACGGATTCCTAGGTACTGCAGAATGGTACGGCCCGGCAAGAGGGGCGATTCTTCCTTAAAAATTAAAGGCTTAACAATAAATTCTAATACTTGTAGAATATGCGCGCCCTTGACAGACAAAGAGAATGAGACGATACCCAGAAGAACTATTTTTGTATTTTTTGACTTACAATGAAAAACATGGATCTGCTGTATTAAATGATGCTAAAATGCTGAAACACTAAAATGCCCGAAACAGATTTAACAATGCAATAAGCTAAACACAATGCACGAGCTAAATGCAACTCACAGATACTGAATCACCACTAGATGTTGTCTTGCAAACACGAAGCGATGCCCGAGCTAGGAGGCCTTCATTCCTCGAAGCAGTTCCAGAGCCAATCCGGCAGCATAACAGTATAGTCGACCAAAGATGAAGAAATGATGCACAAGACTCCTTTTTATAAGTTTCGTTTGACTTCACGAAACCCTAAAATCCACTTTTAGGTCAAAACCCTGATCTCCTCAAGGATGGCGTACTATTCCTTCAAAGCTTAAGATTTGATATTTTAATTAAATATCATACTTTTGATAAATACGCCCTTCAAACCTTGCTTTGACTTTGGCACTAATTAAAATAATCTTTTAATGAGGGCGCCCCCCTCAAAGACCACTTTTTAAAACAATATTAAGTCATTAAATCTAGGCCCATGGTCAACGTTAAAATATAATATTTAAAACGTGACTTTTAATTAAATGACTTAGCTTATCCCTCTGAATGTGCCCTGAAGCCAATACTGAGCAAAACATCTGACCAAACTGAAGCAGGAAGTCAACCGAGCTGAACTCAACTGGAAAGCTGCTAAAAATAGAATTTACTAAAAATAGTAAATTCCAGAAAGTGCTCCGAATGCCGAGATGAACATACCACTGCGAAGCTCTCTGAAAACCCAGAAAGAATCCGCCATTGAATCCACCATCTCTGAGCAATGACCTCCTCAAAAATAGGAAACCCTAATTTTACCTTCCGACTAGCCTTCGGGTTTCCAGAAAAAGGCCAACGGTCACATGATCGATCAGGTTTGAGAAGGGGACATTACAAGGACGCGTACATCTTTTCAGCTCTTTCCCTTGTTTTGTACACCATCCTATCAGAAGTGGGAAGTCCAAACGCCTCTCCAATGGCATCAGGCGTGAGATTGGCAAATAACTTGCCATTAGGAGAAACAATCGTTCTTCGCTCTAACCTATAACAATTGGCGCACTTCATGATTAATTCCAGACACTGAATGGCTGGTGGAAAATCAGTAGCTGCATAGATTCCACTCTTCATAATATGGTGCGCGGTGACTAATGGAGGATGGCCTCCTTGCCCGTACATTCGACTTTTGAGTGCTCCGAGATTGAATGAGTCAAGGTTGGTATCAATCAACCCTCCCCGCTTCAAAGTAAACTTTGATTCAGGAAGAAATGGCTTGCTCAACTTCTTTATTACTGCCTGCCTGGATGCATTAGCCTTGTTGGATTTAGCATTTATAGCCTTGCTTGCTCTTGCAGTCGCTCCTCTGTTTACTTCAGCCATCCTGCACAAATAAAAGATATTCATTAGAAACTTAACTTAGAAAATAAATTGACTTTGTGATGACCAACATATGGAGTGAATTTCGAAAAAGAAACGCCCTCATCACTGAAATTTCTGACTTCAAACCTCAACAATTTTCCAGCAAAATCAATATCTTCCCACACTTACAAATTTTCTTGGCTCCTTTCAACAACTTCTCCAACTTTGATTTTTCTTCACCTTCAGAGTCTTGAAACTTGCACTTGCAGCTGTGAAGAGAAATGAAAATTTTCCTAGCTCTTATAACCGAGTCTGAGAATATTTTAGCTTCTAGAAGAACGCCTATTTTAGCAGACTCATTTATTTCCTGCAGGAATTCAAATTTTTCCCTCCTCTGGCAATTTGCAACAATTATCACTTTGAAATTTCGAAAATTTCACCTCATTAAAATCCATCTTTCAAGCGCCATAGAAATGCTTAGGCACATTTTATTTTACTTCCTCTTTAAAATATATTTTATTCCCTCTAGAAAATTTTATCAATCTGGAGCCCAACATCCATTTTAACATCACAATCCCAGGCTTAATATTTTTAAAATTTAACCCCCTTAGAAAAATATCCAAGACACCCTTTCTTTCATAAAAATCTCCCCTTAGAAAAATATTTCCTAACTTCATTTGTTCATGGGGCGCACTTTGAAGGGGTTGATTTAATATTTTCACCCTTCAAAATATTTTTCTATTAATGTTTATTTTAGCCCCTCCAGTCTTGGGCGCATTTGGAGGTGTCTACTTCCACTCTCAACACCTTAGAAAATCTTCAAAACATCTCCTTATCATGGGCGCATTTTGCCCCTTGAGTCTTCATTTTACATGCCTTAGGTGTATTTCTCCTCCATGTTTCTAACTTGGGCACATTTTGGGGTGTCTTCTTCCATCTCAACACCTTGGCAAAAATCTCTAACCTCCTTATTCCTTCTAGGGCGCGTATAGGAGTGTGGGCTTTCATTTCAATGCCTTAGAAAAATTTAATCACCCCTTCCAAGTTGGGGGCGCATTTCATGGGGTGCATTGCCATTTTATGCCTTAGAAAATTTTCTTGTCTTCACTCCTGCCAAGGGCACATTTAGAGGGTCAAGCTTCATTCTCAAACACTTAGACAAAAATCCATGCCACCCTTTCAACTTGGGCGCATTTGCTAGGTCTTGCTTCCATTTTTTAACACTTAGAAAAATCTTCATGCCTCTTTATACTTTGGGCGCATTTGGAGGGGGTAGCTTCCAGTTCTCCAACACTTAGAAATTTTTTGTGCCTCCTACATAGGATGGGCGCATTTGGAGTCTTGTACTTCCATCTTTATTTGCCTTAGAAAATTTCTTTCAACCCTCACAGGATGGGTGCATATGAGGGGGTATGTTGCCATTTTCAACACCTTAGAAAACTTTCAACTAGCTCATCCAAGTTGGGCACATTTAGGGGGTGGAGCTTCCATTTGAGTTGCCTTGGAAAACTTTCCTCCAACTTCTCCAACTTGGGCGCATTTGGGAGGTACTGCTTCCAGTCTTCATGCCTTAGCGAAATTTTTAACTCCTCCATGATGGCAAGGGCGCATTCAAGGGGTGGTGGTGCCATTGTGTGTGTGCCTTAGAATCTTTTTACACCATCTTGCTACCTTGGGCGCATTTCAAGGGGTCTTCTGCTAGTTTGACTTTTCCTTAGGCGTTTTTTTTGCATCTGGGGTGTTGAGGAAACTTCTGAATGTGACCCTCCAATACTTAGCCAATTCTGACTAGCTTGCCCTCGCCTTCTATTTTTAGTAAACCTCTGATTCTTGAACCTCTGCAACTCCTCTTGACTTGAAATTTGCCAAGAGTGATCCTCATGACCCAACTGTCCTATTCACACTTGCCTTTCGTGTTGACCTGCTATTTTTAGCCATGTTCTAGAGGTGACTTACTATAAATAGTAAGTAGTCGAATTGCGCTCAAATTTTACCAGTAGACTGCTTGAGAGATGTTGATCGTGATGGGATACATCAGTTTTTCATTTTTCTCGAATTTTACCCCTCATTTTGAGTACCAAAGTTGGAAACCCTAATTTGACTTGCATGTGCCTCAAATGACCTCCGTTTGACTATGTTTCTGCTTTGGACTAGTCTGCTCGTGGAACTGAAGATCTAGGGGTCGCTGGAGTGTACCTGCTAAAAATAGTAAGTGCTTGAAAAGGTGACCAACCAATTGTCGGATGTGTTTGCATGTCATACTGCCCGAGAGATCTCAAAAAACCCAGAAAAACCTAGAAAACTAGTCTGCATGCGAGCACCTGCCAAAAATAGTAAGTCCCTGAAAAAGTGATCAACTTGACTTGCATGTTACATCATCGCGAAGCTCTCAAAAAACCTAGGAAGAATATTATGACATGAATTGAAAAATCATACATGCAAACCCTAAAAATTGCTCCCGAAGGCAGAACTACTAAAAATAACAAGTCAGAATTTGCTCAAATTTTGCGTGTAAGCACTTTGAAGTGTCTTGAATCTAATGCAACAATCAATTTCTCAAAAACCCTAGCAGAAAAGCCTCAAATAAGGGACTTACTAAAAATAGCAAGTCGTCCGATTTCACTCAAAATTTGCAGGCAAGCAGCTCAAAGTGTTCTAATCATTATGTAACAGTCAGAATTTCAAAAGTCTTAGGAAAAAGGTCCCAAATTGAGTACTTACTAAAAATAGTAAGTTGTCAGAATTCAGTGAAAATTTAATGGGGACCTTCTTGAAGCCTCCTGATTGCAATGTCAAGCTTAGATTTCAATTTTCCAACTCAATTTGACCTCAAACTAGCCTAAAGAATAAAAACACTAATTTCACAAACTTAGCCAAAATTCACACCTAGGTCCAAAGATGGGCACATTCTCAGAAAGATAGACGGAACAGAGAGAGACAATAGGAAAACCAACCAAAACCAAAGCCAAAAGACCCAAATGGAGCAAAAATTAGGGGGTCCCCATTTTGAATGGGGTGATGTGTGAAAAGGTCACAACAGGTCGAACCCTGAAGCTTGACTTGGTTCAAAGCAGTAAATGATCTTAATCGACTCAACCAGAAAAAAAGTTGATGTTGGTTGTGTAAGTGAATTATGATTGACTTCTTCATTGATTATGAAAATCCCGCCATCTCATGAGTTTGGCGCCACCTCTAAAACCATTTTTCTGTAGGTGTTGATTTATGAATTTCTCTATGTGCTTTTGGAAAGTCTTCTTATTGCTGGCAGAATTGGAAGTCGATTCACCATGGTCATTGCTGCGTACAAACTTAATTTAGTGCCACCTCTAGGTTGAATATTTCAAATGGCACAGGTGTCAATTCACATGCCTTGGCTATAGGCTTTATGGTTGCTAGCTTGTTGTATAAATAGCAGCTAGACTTCTTTGTAAGGGACGCCACATTCTCTCTTTTTGTGAGTTATTTCTGGAGCAGCAATCTGCTTTTCACTGAGATTTTTATTTGCATTATTCCATCATACAGTGAGAGAGAACCTTGATTATCTTATGCTTACTATCATTGTGCATATGCTTACTTATCTGAGGTGATCAATTGCCATCAATCAAAATCATTCATAATACTTGTATTCTTGTGTAACCACTAGCTCCATAGAGAGGAACGTATCATACCAAGAGCATACGTCATTAGCTGTTTACCATTTCTCAGTTTTACCAGTCATAATCCTCTATTTTCTGAGTGAGAAAAGAGTGGACTTTGTGAGGAAGAATTGTTTAATTCTAAGAGAGAGTGCTTTCAGCCAGAGAGGGAGTGTGAATTGAGTTGAGAAGCTGAATTGAACTAAAGGGAAGGCTGCACTGTCATTTGTTGATGTTATTACAGTGTCGGGATTCTCTTCCAGCCCGATCTCCTTTGCATTGAAGAATAAATTAAATAATAGCCATAGGCTATTTAATTTATGATGACAACAATTAATGAGGAGGCACCTCATTTGGAATATTATTTAATATTTAATTAAATGTCTTGGAGCCGACTTGTTTTTCATCCGCCACCTTTTGAAGAGATACGATTTGTTTTGAGGCCGACGTCCTTGTCTTGAAAGGACGTGATCCTTCCTTCTCATTTGTATATATATTTGTTGCTCTTTCATTGTAACACATTCTATTATTCATTCATTCATATTCAGAAGTCCGAGTTTATATGAGATCGAAGTTCATCAAGTGCAGATCGAAATATTGAAGGAGGCTGAGTTTATCATCAGCAAGAAGCTATATTTCATTCTGTGTTTGCATCAAGTTGAGGTGCTATCATTTTGGCCTTATTATCGGCCTCTTTGTAAAGGAGACAATTATTTGATATTCAATATATAGGTGATATATTGTTGCTGGGTTTTTCTCCCTCAAGTGGAGGGTTTTCCCAGGGTATATGTTGTGTTTATGAGTCTGATTTTGAATTCAAATCTGAGTTTTATATCTGATCATAAAATCTAACATGGTATCAAAGCGGGTTTAAGAAAGATCGTGATCAGATTTCTCATAAGCAGCGTTTTCTGTGATGAGCCCTGCTGGCTCTCAACTCAAACTTGAGTATTTCTTAAGTCTTTTTAGTGTTATTTTAGTTTTTTAGAGAAAAGTTCATAGACAGAAGAGAAGGGGCGCAGCATATAAAAGCTTATAAACTGAAATACAGAGCAATTTCCTACAGAATGGAAATGCAGAAGATGTTATTTTATTGAAACAATGAGATCATGAATGATAGACATACCAGAATGTTTCCAGTTATTTTATTTAAAACAGTAGCCAGCTCGCCAGCCAAGAATGCTGAGAAACTGACAAAAATGGACGCCAAGCCTCCAGATCTGAGTTCTCCTGCCTCGAAACTGGATACAAGTCTCTGAAAATACTAGACGCCAAGGATGCAAGCCAAAAAGCAAGCAAAAGGAAGGCGTTTCAGCCAAACCCTTCACACGCCTCTCTAGAATGCACAATTCCCAATGCAAGTCGTACGGCCAAGAAGATAAATGATATTAACCCTGTTGGATGCCATTGAATCTGAAGAAGGCGCCACAAGGAAGAAACCCTTTCTTATTGCAATCCACAGTAAATCTCAATATATTACTCTGTCTGAATCATGTAGAACCTCTGAAAGAAGCTCTCAACTGCACTGATTCGATTGATCTTTCACAATCTCAAGAGTGCTCAACACTGAAGAGGTATCATTCTTCAATGGAAGATTGTTCAAACCCTAATCACAGGAGAATGCACAGGAAAAAGCACAAGGCAAAGTCGAAATTATCAAAAGGTGAGTTTCTCATTGCCAAAAATTGCCTTATATGCAAAAGGCACGAATTCCAAGAAAGATACGCCTTTTCTCATATTTTAATCTTTTAAATTATATTTAAGTCATTTCAATAGTATTTGACTTAAATACTTGGGCGCACTTTATCAATTTAAGTGATTAAAATATTAAATCACTTTTAGAGAATATTTAAGTGATTTAAAAAGTCTAAAGTCAATTTGACTTTATAATTAAATATTAATCAATTAATATTTAAATCACTTAAAAACCATAACTCACTCAAAACACCATATAATCCTGTGCCGTCAGAAGCTGTCAACTCCTGCACTGCTAATGCCTGCTGTGAACCAATCACTGGGCTCTGAAAACAAGAACGATCAAACTCTCCAGAAAGTACCATTGACCCTCTAACCAATCCGGCTAGCCCACAAGGGTCCAATAAAGGGCTAACACACTATTCGCGAGAACTGACCAGAGCGGGGACATCACAGTCCGCCCTCCCCGAATTTGCTTGCCCACAAGCAAACTCAAAGCCGGATGCTGAAGAATACTGTCACTCTCCCAAGTAGCATCCTCTGCCGGTAGATCTCTCCATTTTACCAAGTATTCCCTGATAACCCGCCTCCGAAGATGACGCTCTCTAGAATCCAGAATGGCCTCAAGTATCAAAATCAATTTCCCCTCATCATCCAGGGGTGGTAAATCAATAGAAGGAATCACATGTTGTCCCAATGCCTTTTTGAGGCGCGACACATGGAACACGTTGTGAACCTTACTGTCCACCGGAAGATCTAATTCATAAGCTACTTCACCGACACGTCTGACAACTCTGAAAGGTCCATAGTATCGCGACTTAAGTTTCTCGGTGCCCTTCTTACGAAGGGTGGACTGCCTATAAGGCTGGAGCATCAAATACACCAAGTCATTGACCTCAAAAGATCGCTCCACTCGCCTTTGATTAGCATATTGTTTCTGCTGATTTTGAGCTTTCTGTATATTCTCCCTGAGTGCTCTCATAATATCCTGATTCTCCTGTAATAAATCACCAACACTGGGTACTCTACTGTCACTCAACAATAAATCTAGAAAGCTCGGAGCATCATATCCATATAATGCTCGGTATGGTGTCATCTGAATGCTCATGTGATGAGTGGTATTGTAACAATACTCACAAAGGTATAACCATCTCACCCATGCCTTCTGCTGCCCAGAACTGTAATTCTGCAAGTATCCCTCCACCCATTTATTGACTATCTCAATCTGCCCATCTGTCTGTGGGTGGTAGCTGGTACTCGGAGTGAGTTCTGTCCCGCAAAGTTTGAATAACTCCTGCCAGAAGTTACTCATAAACCTGCTGTCCCTGTCACTGACTATACTCCGAGGCAAACCGTGCAACCTGCATACCTCTCGGAAGAACAAATCTGCCACCTGGGTAGTTGTGTGTGTAGTAGTGATTGCGAAGAAATGTCCATACTTCGTCAACCGATCTACTATCACAAAAATGTTGTCCTTCCCTTGAGCTTTCGGCAAGCCTGTAATGAAGTCCATGGACAAGCATTCCCAGTTCCTCTTAGGAATAGGAAGCGGCTGTAGTAAACCTGTGGGGTGTGTATGCTCTTGCTTGTTCTGCTGACAAACAAGACATTCCCTGACATACTGGAGAACAAAAGACTTGAGACCCTTCCAAGAGAATCTCTCCCGTACCTGCCTGTAGGTCTTAAAGTAACCGGGATGTCCTGCCATGGGTGAATCATGGAATGACCTCAATACTCTGTCCCTCATCTCAGAACTTGGGACTAGTAAAATCCTCCCTTTGTAAATGATAAGATCATTTACAAGTGAATACTTGTCATCTTGTATTGTCCCATCTACTATGCTAGAAGCCCATGGGTCCTTAGCATACTCCGCTACTATCAGATGTCTCCAGTCCACTGAAATCAGTGTAATAGAGCTCAAGTGAGGACGGCGAGATAAAGCATCAGCAACCACATTCTGAGTGCCCTTGACATAGGAGATGTCAAAATCATAAAACTGAAGCTTGCTGACCCATTTCTGTTGCCTTTCGTTCAGATCTTGCTGCCCAAGAAAATGTTTCAGACTATTATGGTCGGATTTAACACTGAATTTACTACCAATCAAGTACTGCCTGAATTTGGCCATGGCATGCATGATGGCCAACATTTCCTTATCATAGATATTGTAGCTCCGTTCAGGACCGCTTAGCTTCCTACTCTCGAAAACTATAGGGTGTCGATCCTGCATGATAACTGCATCAATACCCTCACCACTGGCATCGCAATGTAACTCAAAAGGTTTGGTGAAGTCCGGTAGAGCTAATACTGGACATGTGGTCATGAGAAGTTTGAACTTCTCAAAGCACGCCTGTGCTAGTGGTGTCCACACAAAAACACCCTTCTTAGTCAAATCAGTTAGTGGCGCAACATGCCGCGAGAATCCACTAACGAACCGACGATAGAAGGCACACAATCCTACAAATCCCCTGAGCTGTGTCAATGTCTCAGGTGTAGGCCAATCGATGATGGCTCGAACTTTCTCTGGATCCATGCTGACTCCTGCACCGCTGATGATGTGTCCCAGATATAAAAGCTCTGCCATGCCCAAAGCACACTTGGACTCCTTGGCGTACAAGGACTCCCTGTCAAGTATACTCAGTACCTCATCCAAGTGAACCATGTGTTCCTCCCATGATTTGCTATAAACCAGGATGTCGTCAAAGAACACCAATATAAATTTCCTCAAGTGAGGATGGAAAACCCTATTCATAGTAGACTGAAATGTGGCTAGAGCATTGGTTAAACCGAATGGCATAACCAAGAAATCATAGTGTCCATAGTGACATCTGAACGCAATTTTCTCTATGTCCTCTCGAACTCTGATCTGATGATAACCTGTCCTCAAATCAATCTTTGAGAAGTAGCAAGCTCCATGAAGCTCGTCTATCAACTCATCTATCCGTGGAATAGGATACCTATTCTTTATTGTTTTCCTGTTGAGCTTCCTGTAGTCAATACACATCCTAAGTGTACCATCCTTTTTCTTCACCAAAACAACTGATGAAGCAAAGGGTGACTTACTTGGCCTAATGTTCCCCATAGCTAAAAGCTCCTTAATAGTTTTCTCAATCTCATCTTTCAAACGCTTGGGGTGCCAATAAGGAGTAATCATGATCGGTTTTGTGCCCTCATCCAGCTCTATAATATGCTCAATACCTCTATTAGGAGGTCTGCCTAGTGGAATTGCAATGAAAACCTTTGCATGTTTGATTCGAAGTTCCTGCACATCTGGATGGTAAGAAGAAGCTTGCTGCTCCAACTGTGAAGGCATTAGCTTGCACTCAGCAGCCCACTCTACCATATCGTGGCGAATCAAACATTCCATTCTCCGAAGTGAAATTTCTCTAAGGTTGTTGTCCTTGATAGCTTTTAGAATATGATTTGTCCCATCAATGCTAAATTTCATCTCCATGTCACGCAAATTAAGCGTGAACTCTCCTATCGCATGAAGCCACTTCATGCCAAGAACTATATCCGTTCCTCCCATGTTCACAACATAAAAATTTGCTTTAAACTCAAAATTGTTGAGTTTCAAAGGCAAGTCAGGTATCATCCTCTCGCAGTTGAGAGTGTATCCATCTGCAACCTTCACACGTATGCCTTCAAACTGCTGAGTTTGAATTCCCCGTTTCTCCACTAACCGTGAATCGATGAAGTTGTGGGTTGCACCTGTATCTAGAAGAGATATGACCCTTTGACCAACTAGGATCCCACGGAGTCTGAAAGATCCCTCTCTCTACATGCTGGACATATGAGCCTCCTGTAATTCTGTTTCTACTACAATTTCTGCCTCATTTTCTGACTCTCCTCCATCTGTATCATAGATTGGAGCTTGCTGATCAGAAAAATCAGTCAACGCTTCTCCCTCATAAAACCACTCCATGTGCCTGTTTTTCCCTTTAGGTTTGAGGGGGCAATCATGATTGAAGTCATACGGACCCTTGCAGTAAAAACAAAGTTTTCTTCTTCGTAAATCGTTCATTGTTTCTCGATCTAAAGGAGCTGCAAATTTCTTTTTTGGATCTGCATTATCAGCCTTCTTCGGATCTGATTTGTTCTCTATGTAGGAGGTAGTTGGCTTCGAGCCAAATGGCTTACGAGGTGTAGTTAGCTCCATGCTGCGAGCTTTCCTCATGGCCTCTTGTAAAGTAGGTGGATCAAATGCTTTTATCCAACCTTTCATGGGCTCGAAAAGACCCTCAATGAACAATATGATCAACCTTCTCTCTGAGATTCCTGTCACCATCACGAATAGTCTTTGGAACTCTCCAATGTACGATTCCAAGCTACCCAACTGTTTCAGTTGTGCCAAATCTCTAAAGAATAGTTCAGGATCACGTCTATCAAATCTCTATACCAGTCTATCAGTAAACTCCTGGTACGAGGTAATCCTGTCATGATGAAGAGTAGCCATGCCATGAATCCACCAGTCATGAGCCACGCCATCAAGGTGAAGTGTTGCAAATCGAATGGCATCCTCCTCAGGCATGGGACGTAGTGTCAAGAATGTGTCAAGCTTACTGACCCAAGCACGTGCTGTAACTCTACCACTGCCATCAAAGTTCGCCAAGGTAAGCTTGTTGGTAGCCTGTCTGAGATCATTTTGCTTGTGTCTAGGCCTCCTGTCATTCCTGCTTCTGATGTGTTCTCTCTTCTGGCTCGTGAATCTATCGAAGTTAAGGTGCTCCTTAACTCTCGGTGGCAATGCATCCAATTCATCATGCAAAACCATGATGTTATCTGCAAAATTTATCTCACCACCCTGTTCAACTTCGTCCACTTCCTCAGCATCATTTCTGGTAAAAGTAGGACATGTAGCTCTCTCAAAGGTGCGTGCTGGAGCTATGACTCTCTGAGGCTCTTTGTGAATACTGCCTTCAACATCTCAAATTTTGGACATTTGTGCTGAGTTGTTGGAGAATAGTCGCCACCTGTTCTTGGCCCTGCAACCATGCCTTTGAGCACATCTCTAGCTTCTCTATCCTCATCATCAAGATGATTCCTGCGAGATCCTTCAGCATCCCTGTCAGCCATGTTATCAAAGCCTAATTCTTCTTCCTGTTCGTCAAACGGAAATGCTGAAAAAGGTTCAAAAGTACTTTTCTGCAGACCAGAACCCCTGCGTGAGTAATACCTTTCAAACCTATTCTGATGAGGCTGCATGTAGACTGCTAACCCTGCAGGTTGGCAGGATCAGTGCTCTAATACCACTGTGATGAGCCCTGCTGGCTCTCAACTCAAACCCCAGTATTTCTTAAGTCTTTTTAGTGTTATTTTAGTTTTTTAGAGAAAAGTTCATAGACAGAAGAGAAGGGGCGCAGCATATAAAAGCTTATAAACTGAAATACAAAGCAATTTCCTACATAATGGAAATGCAGAAGATGTTATTTTATTGAAACAATGAGATCATGAATGATAGACATACCAGAATGTTTCCAGTTATTTTATTTAAAACAGAAGCCAGCTCGCCAGCCAAGAATGCTGAGAAACTTACAAAAATGGACGCCAAGCCTCCAGATCTGAGTTCTCCTGCCTCGAAACTGGATACAAGTCTCTGAAAATACTAGATGCCAAGGATGCAAGCCAAAAAGCAATCAAAAGGAAGGCGTTTCAGCCAAGCCCTTCACACGCTTCTCTAGAATGCACAATTCCCAATGCAAGTCGTACGGCCAAGAAGATAAATGATATTAACCCTATTGGATGCCACTGAATCTGAAGAAGGCGCCACAAGGAAGAAACCCTTTCTTATTGCAATCCACAGTAAATCTCAATATATTACTCTGTCTGAATCATGTAGAACCTCTGAATGAAGCTCTCAACTGCACTGATTCGATTGATCTTTCACAATCTCAAGAGTGCTCAACACTGAAGAGGTATCGTTCTTCAATGGAAGATTGTTCAAACCCTGATCATAGGAGAATGCACAAGAAAAAGCACAAGGCAAAGTCGAAATTATCAAAAGGTGAGTTTCTCATTGCCAAAAATTGCCTTATATGCAAAAGGCACGAATTCCAAGAAAGATACGCCTTTTCTCATATTTTAATCTTTTAAATTATATTTAAGTCATTTCAATAGTATTTGACTTAAATACTTGGGCGCACTTTATCAATTTAAGTGATTAAAATATTAAATCACTTTTAGAGAATATTTAAGTGATTTAAAAAGTCTAAAGTCAATTTGACTTTATAATTAAATATTAATCAATTAATATTTAAATCACTTAAAAACCCATAACTCACTCAAAACACCATATAATCCTGTGCCGTCAGAAGCTGTCAACTCCTGCACTGCTAACATCTGCTGTGAACCAATCACTGGGCTCTGAAAACAAGAACGATCAAACTCTCCAAAAAGTACCACTAACCCTCTAACCAATCCGGCTAGCCCACAAGGGTCCAATAAAGGGCTAACACACTGTTCCCGAGAACTGACTAAAGCGGGGACATCACATTTTCATACACTCTTATTCTCATTCTCTTGCATCTATCTATCTTATCGTCAAGATGGTGAACGGGCTCAAGATCGAAGATAGACTCGAGGGTGCTGCCAATTTCACATCTTGGAAGTTTAGAGTTATGCTCGCTTTGGAAGAAAATGAGTTAGGTGAGTTCGTGGAGGGCGAAGTTCCTGACCCGTCCGATGAGAATGAGAAGTCTCAATGGAGAAAGAATTGCACCAAGGCAAAGAAGATTTTGGTAGATTTCGTGAAGGACCACCTTGTGCCAATCATCTCCAAGTTGAAGCCAGCAAGAGACATGTTCAAGACCTTGGAGGAGATGTATGAGATCAATAACACAAGTCGAGCTCTTGCATTAAAGCAACAACTTCATCATATCAAGATGGCGAAAGGAGATTCCGTCATTACATTCTTCATGAAGATCACCGAGTTGAGAGATCAGCTCTCTAGCATTGGGCATATTTTTGATGACAAGGATTTGGCTATGTTGGCTCTTAATGGTCTTCCTCAATCTTGGGAGCCATTCATTTAAGGAATCAGTGGGAGAGAAAAACTGCCTAAGTTTGATCTCTTGAAGGCAGATTGCATCCAAGAAGAATCAAGATTGGCTGCAAGAGGCATTGGACAAAGCTCTACAAATGAAGACATTCATGTTCTTGCTGCTCAATCCTCGAAGAAGAGAGGAAAAGAAGGGAAGAAAGGCTACTTCAAGAGGAATAGAGATAAAGGATCAGATGGTGCCCCTGCATCTAAGAAGAAGAAGGACCTCTCCTACATTCAATGTTTTAGATGTGACAAGTTTGGTCACTATGCAAAGGATTGTCCAACTAGACCTAAGCAACAGGATTCAATTACAGATGTGGGTGAGATCTCTCCTTAGAAGGATTCAAGTGGTTTTCTATTCTATTTTGCCTTATCAAGCAATGTGCCTACGGACAACAACACATGGTTGATAGATAGTGGTGCCTCCCACCACATCACTGGATTTAGAGAGCATCTATCTGATTTGTTGGAGAGAGATTCTAGTGTTCAAATCATTATTGGTGATGATGCAAGTTATTCTGTGAAAGGTGTTGGGACCTCCCTTCTTCACCTAGATTCTGGCATCTCCTTGCGGTTGAGTGATGTGCTACTCGTTCCGAGTATCAAGCGGAATCTTGTCTCTATTTCAGCCTTGGAGGACAAGGGATATCAAGTTGCATTCTCCGAAGGAAAAGTTCTTGCATGGCCAAAGAACTCAAGTATCAAGACTGCTCGTGTGATTGGAGTTCGTCATGAGAGTCTCTACAGACTTTGCACTAGTCCACTTCAGGCTTTGTTGCATGATTCATCAAGTTCATCTTAGCTTTGGCATAGAAGATTTGCTCATCTTCACTTTACAGCACTACCAACCATGGAGAAAATGGTCATGGGCCTTCCTAAACTCAACCAGGAGCATGCACTTGCAGAGGTTGCGCATTGGGTAAGAATACTAAAGGTCCATTTCATAGTAGTGAGAGTAGAACTAAATGTATTCTAGACCTTGTTCATTCTGATTTATGTGGTCCAATGTCTGTTGCTTCTTTGAGTGGTTTCTTGTATTATATAATTTTTATTGATGACTACTCTAGAAAGACTTGGATTTATTTCTTGAAGTCTAAAGAATTTGAGGAAGTACTTGAAAGATTCAAGGAATTTAAAGCTTAGGTAGAGAACTTGTCCAAGAAGAGGATCAAAGTTCTGAGATCCAACAATGGAGGGGAATACATCTTTGGAAGCTTTCGTAACTTTTGCATTGAAGCAGGGATTAAGAGGGAGTTATGTGTCCCTTACAATCCTCAATAGAACATTGTTGCAGAAAGGAAGAACAAATCTATTGTAGAAGCAGCAAAAGCCATGATACATGATCAACAACTGCAAACCTCCCTTTGGGCTGAAGCCTCTAGGATAGTTGTGTATGTTCAGAATAGAAGCCCTCACCACATTCTGGAGAACATGACTCCTGAAGAAGCTTTCACAGGTGTGAAACCATAAGTAAGTCATTTGAGAATCTTTGGCTAACCTGTATATGTTCATGTGCCTAAAGATAAAAGGACAAAGTTGGAACCATCTGGAAAGAAGGGAATATTTGTGGGCTACAGTGAGTCTTCAAGAGCCTACAGAGTTTACATTCCAGGTCAGAAGTTGATTGAGATCAGCAGGGATGTTACATTTGAAGAGGATGTTGCATTCAAGAGATCCAAGGGCACTCACATGGAGATAGACAATGAAGACCAAAAGTCTCCTCAGGATATGGAAGTTGACCATACTCTTGAGATTCAGAGGGAGGCTACTGATCCTAAAGAAGATGATGATCCAGTTGAGCCTTTGGAACCTACTGATGGGCCTACAGACATTGTGATTGGTCAAAAGAGACCTCTTTGGGCTAGACAAACAATGCAGGAGGCAGAAAGATTTGCAGCCCCGAGAGGAACATTCAGAGAAAGCAAGAGGCCTCACAAGTTTTCAAGCTATGTTGCATTGATGAGTCAAATCATTGAGTCTGAACCTTGCAGTGTTGAGGAAGCTACTAGTTAGCAAGTATGGAAAGATGCTATGGCTGAAGAGTATCAATCCATCCTCAAGAATGATGTTTGGTACATCGTACCTAGACCTGAGGGAAAATCTGTTGTATCTTCTAAGTGGCTCTTCAAGATCAAGCATGCAGTTGATGGGAGCATCAAGAAGTACAAGGCTAGGTTTGTGGCTAGAGGATTCTCTCAGAAAGAGGGAGTAGACTATGAGGAAACCTTTGCTCCAGTTGCTCGTTAGACATCCGTCAGGACCATCATTGCTATTGCAGCATCTAAAGGATGGAAGATACACCAGATGGACGTGAAGACCATAGTTGGAAAACTCGCAGAGAACTCGGCGAGTTTATAAAAACTCACGAGTTTTTATAAAAAACGAGTTTTTAAAGTTTTAACTCGCTAAACTGAAAAACTCGTTTTTTTCGAGTTTTTACCAAAAACTCGCGAGTTTTTATGGCAAGTACTCACCAAAAACTCGCGAGTCCGAGCCAAAAACTCGCCTGTGCAGGAATAAAGCACAAAATGTCTTTTATCTTCTTCATTTCATTTCAAAATCAATTGATACTTTGTGTGAGGAGCTGAAAACCCCCCCCAAGCAAGGAGATATCATTTCCAATGATTTTCCATCGAGGAGAGAAGATTCAAACGCCATTTTGTGTGGATTTTGAAGAGAAATTCGATTCAAAGGTAGGGTTTTTGTTTTTGTTTTTTGTTTTTGATTAATCATTTTCTTTCATTGTTCTTGCAAAATACTCATTCCAAATTGAAAAAAAGACATGATAGAGCACAAAGAAACAATTTTTTTGCATTTAGAATCCAAAAAACAAAATTCATCACAATCTTTTGTTGATTTTTGCTGATTTTTTTCATTTTTTTCACTATTTTTTGAAATTTTCAGACCTAGGTTCATTTTTTGTGTAGAATGATAAGATTAGTTAATAATGTTAATTGATAATTCATTTAAGCACATTTGTATCAATTTAAATGAAATTTAGCTCTAGATTTTTTAAGTTTTAATGATTTTAGGTTGTTTTTAAATTTTTTTTATATTAAAAAACTAATATGTTGTGCTTATTTTTTGAATGTGTAGATTGATCATTGATCAGTGAATACACATTACACACTATAATGGCTTCTGGCTCTGGTTCAGGCTCAGCATCAGGTTCTGCCCCCACCCCATCAACTTCCACCCCTCACACAGCATCATCATGGGTTCCAGGCACTCGTCCTGCAGGGGCTAGAGACCCTACATGGAAATATGGTGTCAGAGGGCCAGTGCCTGGAACAGTTGTTTGTGGTGAATGCAAAAAAACATATCATGGAGGCATAAATCGCCTCAAATACCATCTAGCAGGCATTCCTCAGCGTGATGCCAAGGTTTGTGAGAAGCCCAAAGAAGAGATTAGAAGAGAGATGCTTGCCCTACTTTCACTTGCTGAGGAAAAAAAAATGCAAAAGGAGAGGGCTAAAAAAGCCATAGCAGCAGCCATAGCCAGTGGACATGCGCATGCCCATGGGACTCAGGAGCACGAGGCCGAGCACATGGAGATAGAGTCAGATGAGGATGCAGAGCCAGATATTGTTGGCATTGTGGGCTCTCTTCGTGGTCCACGGATTCGCACTCATGGCACAACCACCACAGCCACAGCCACAGCATCCTCTAGGCCCCCCTTGTCCTCTAGTTCGACTAGAGTGCCAATGCCACCACCACCTTCATCTTCACGCAACCCACAGAGTTTTTTTGTGCCAAGAAACACACCAGGAGCACAGTATCATTGGAGGCTACAGGGTGGAACAAGGAGGTGCATGAACATGCTAGCATGGCATGTGCTGATTTTTGGTATTTCAATAACATACCATTCAATGTAGCGAGTAGTCCCTATTGGCACAATATGGTCACTTCATTGACAGTTGCGGGAAAAGGCTTCAAGCCACCTTCTCGCAAAGATTTGAGTGGGAAGTAAGTGACAAATCAACTTAAATTTTATGTTCTTTCATTTAAAATTTAAATTAATTTATTATTTATGTTGAATTCAAGCTATTTTTTGTTTATAACTTACAATTTTGTACTTATTTAATTATTTTACTTTGTACTTGTAGGTTGCTCACAAATGCAACCGAAAGGGCAATGCATGTGGTGGAAGAGCAAAAAAATAAATGGAAAAAATTTGGCTGCTCAATTCTTTCTGATGGGTGGACGGATGGGAGAAACCGCACCATCCTTAATTTTTTGGTTGCTTCCAAAGGTGAAGTTGTGTTTTGGAAGTCGGTGGATGCTTCCAACAAGATAAAAACTGCAGATACATTGTGTACGTTGTTGGAAGAAGTTGTGATGGAGGTGGGGATTGCTAATGTGGTGCAAGTCATCATAGATAATGCAGCAGCGTATGTGGCAACTGGAAGGATGCTTGAGAGTAGACATCCATCACTCTTTTGGTCACCTTGTGCGGCTCATTGCCTTGACCTTCTTTTGGAGGACATAGGCAAACTTGTTTGGGTGGCACCGATTGTAGATGATGCAAGGAGCATCACAAAATATATCTACAATCACCCTTGGGTTCTTAGTTTGATGAGAGAGCATACGCAAGGGAAGGAGTTGGTGAGATCGGGTGCCACAAGGTTTGCAACAATTTTCCTAACGTTGCAAAGCATTTTGGATTCTTTGGGCTCTCTAAGACAAATGTTCGTGAGTCAAGCATGGAATGACTTTCATATTCAAAGAAGGCCGAAGGAGATAGAATTTCTGCAATAGTCTTCGACCCCTTGTTTGCACAAAAAGCTACAGAGATCGTGAAGGTAACTTCCAAACTTTGATTTTAATTTTAATCTCAAGTTGAATATAAATATATATTTTTTAATTTAACTTTAAGCCTTTCATTATAAATTTCTAACTTTGATCTTTTTGTATTTTTAATCTAGGTGTCGGAGCCCTTGGTTAGAGTCCTCCGCTTGGTAGATGGGGATGAAAACCCAATGGGATACATTTATGAGGCCATGGATAGGGCCAAGGAGGCCATCAAAAGTTATTACAAGGGGGACAGCCTCAAATTTGATCCCATATGGGAGATTGTTGATAGGAGGTGGAACAATCAACTCCACCAACCCATCCATGCAGCAGGGTACTTCCTCAACCCTTCTTTTCTCTTCTCAGAGAGCTTCTCTGATCCTAATGGAGAGGTTATGGAGGGGCTCACAACATGCATTCAGAGGATGGAACCCGAGGTTGCAGTGAGAGACCTCATCGTCAAGGAGATGGATATATACAGGGAGGCAACTGGTAATCTCTTTTCTTCAGAGCTGGCTGTTAGAGGAAGAACCACTCTGCCACCAGGTATAAAATTCAGAGTCTTTAAATTTTAAGTTTATTTCACATGCATCTTAGAATTTGATAAAATGTGTTTTGACTTTTGACTTTTGAGTCTTTGACTTTGTTTTCTAACTCTTCAATTTTGTTTTTGTTTTTTGCAGATGTTTGGTGGAAAAATTGGGGTGGAAAAACCCCAAATCTACAAAAAATTGCCCTCCGTATTCTATGTCAGCCTTGTAGTGCATCCAATTGTGAGCGCAATTGGAGCTTGTTCGAGTCCATTCACACGAAAAAGAGGAACAAGTTAACACAAAAGCGCCTCAATGACTTGGTCTTTGTGCAATACAACCTTCGGTTGCGCATAAAGAGAGTTGAAGAAAAATCACAGGATCCTATTGACTTAGATGAGATAGATCCTTATAGTGATTGGACAGGGCGAGAGGAGCAGCCTCCATTGTTTAGTGCAGATGAAATCCTTGACTTTGAGAGAGAGGCAATGGAGGATGTGGGTGCATCAGGAGTTGGAGATGTAGGGTTGGATGAGATCCAGCCAGAGCCAGAGCCAGCAGCAGTAGCACCGCAGCCACCACCACTAGCACCACGCACACGTGGCAGGGCTAGAGGACCCACCCCTTCTTCCCTAGCTGTTGCTAGACTAGGGAAGAGGAAAGCCTAGCATGTTGTATTTAGTTGTTGTTTAGAACTTTAGTATTTGCTTCTAGTTCTAGTTTTACTGTTTTCATGTATCAGACTTTCAGGCTTTTAGCCATCGGGATTCCGCATGAGAATGCGATTTTGTAATTAATTTACATTAAAGTCAATCAAAATTAATAGAAAACACTTTTGTACTCATTTATGGATTCATTGGATTCATCTTGTCATTGAATTTTGCAAAAAAAATGTGTTTTTAATGAAAATTAAGCAATTTTTTCATTTCCCGAGTTTTTTGCCAAGTTTTTTCGAGTTTTTGGCGAGTTTTTAAAAACTCTCCAATTTTTCCCTTAGGCATTTTCTTTGGGAAGTGAAGTTTTCCAATATAAGGTGAGAGACAACATTTCTAAATGGTGTAGTCTGAGAAGAGGTATATATTGAGCAACCTGATGGCTTTGAGGTTCATGGGAAGGAGTCTCATGTTTGCAGGCTGAAGAAGGCTTTATATGGCCTTAAGCAGGCTCCTCGTGCTTGGTACGAAAGAATTGATAGATACCTGATGAGCTTGGGCTTCTCCACGAACGATGCTGATTCAAATCTACAGTTCAAGGTAATTGATGGCGAAGCATTAATCTTGGTTCTCTATGTTGATGATTTGATTCTTACTGGAGAAGATCACCTCATTATCAAATGCAAGAAGGAGTTAGCTTCTGAATTTGAAATGAAGGATCTTGGTCTCATGCACTACTTCCTTGGTTTAGAAGTATCGCAAAAGCCGGATGAGATCATTCTGAGTCAAGGGAAGTATACTATTGACATCTTGAAGAGATTTGGTATGATGGATTGCAAATCCATGTCTACACCTATGTTGACCAACTTGCAGAAGCTAAAAGAGGCTGCAACTAATTCAGATCTGGTGGATCCCACTATGTACAGGCAGTTAATTGGATCATTGATGTATCTAGTCGATACTAGACCAGATATTTGCTATGCAGTGAGTGCACTTAGTCAGTTCATGTGTGAACCAAGGCAACTACATCTAGTTGCAGCAAAGCATATCCTGAGATACTTGCGTGGCACGGTTGTATATGGCTTGAGATACTCTTCTGATGTGGACTTGAAGCTGCATGGATATTCTGATTCTGATTGGGCAGGGTGTGTTGCTGATTGGAAGAGCACTTCTGGATGTTGTTTCAGTTTGGGGTCTGCGATGATATCCTGGTGTAGCAAGAAGCAATCTTCAGTGGCACTAAGCACAGCAGAGTATATTGCAGCTTGTGTGGCAGCTCGAGAAGCTGTGTGGCTTCGGAAGCTCCTTGTAGGATTGTTTGGACCATAGTTGGCAGACTCGCAGAAAACTCAGCGAGTTTTCAAAAACTCGCGAGTTTTTTTTAAAAACGAGTTTTTTCTCATACGAGTTTTTCCGAGTTTTTTCGAAAAACTCGCGAGGCTTTGGCGAGTTTTTTGAAAAACTCGCAAGTTTTTGCCGAGTTTTTCAAAAAACCTGGCTATGGAGAACTTAAAGCTAAAAACGTCTTTTTTAATGTTTATTAAGCAATTTTTTAAGTTCCCGAGTTTTTCTAAGTTTTTGGCGAGTTTTAAAAAACTCTCCAATTTTTCCCTTGGCGAGTTTTTTGTTGTGGTGAGTTTTCCAACTATGGTTTGGACAATCATTGGAGTCGTCTGTCATTCACTATGATAATCAAAGTTGTGTGAAGCTTTCTGTCAATTCAGTGTTTCATGACAAAACTAAACATGTTGAGATCAAATACCACTATATCAAAGATATGGTATTGAGGAAAGCTATCCAGTTGAAGTACATTAGCATTGATGAGCAGACGACAGATATTCTCACCAAGCCTCTCTCTAGAATAAAGTTTGTGTACTTTTGAGACAAGCTTGGTATTGTGGAGAATGAAGCCCTAGCTGAGAGGGATTCTCAACATGAAATATTCCCCTTAATTTTTTTCTCAAAATTTAACACACAAACCAGCAACCAAACACTGATTAGCGTTAGCTCCAAAATGTAAACCAGCAAAGAAGATAACTCTAACCAAGAATGTTCACCAAGATCCCAATGTGGGCGAGGTGATAGCATATGGTCAGAGGATCATTAGGCATAAAAAGAGCTGAAAGTACAATTCATCTGCTGATGCAGGCATCCACAAGCAGTGGGGATACTCCACTTATTCAGTGGGTGAGATTATTACATTATTAAAGGCGGCAAGCTAGCCATTTAAATCCTCACTTCCACTTATTAACGTGGGGGGAATACAGCCCACACAACCACTTATTTAGTGGGGGGAAACTTACAATTAAGAAAGATGATTATTTAAACTCAACCACTCAATCGTGGGAGTATGAAATTTAAACTAATTGCAGCAAATAAAATAAATAGCTGTTAGTACTACTAATCAGCTTTACAATGAATTAAACAGCTGCAAATAAGAAAGATATGCTTCCAAATCAATCAATGGTTAGAGTAACACTTCATCTAACTCTTACAATACAATAATGATATAGAAATGAAGCTCAAACTAGCATTATATCAAGAACTAACAAGTCTGATCAGAAATAGCGAATACAGAAAATTAGACCAGCAAACTATACATCAATGAAATGCACATAACTTTATCACTTTACCTCCAAATTGAGTGAAATCAATTGCAATGAACCTCTGGAGGATAGGCGCCCATGTCATGATGATGAAACAGCTTCAAAAAGCAACCATTAATTTACTTGCACAATTCCCAATGCTCCCAACATGGTACGACTCTTGAGAAGGGCGATTTAGCAAATAAAAATCAAAGACTTGGAAATAAATTCCAATCTCTTGTGGAAGGGGTCGCCTTGGGTCTAGAACCACTTTGCAAACATACCCAGAATGATATTTAATTTGCTCAAAAAGCTGTTAACAAAAAACACTTTCAGTTGTAGACAAACCAGCAACTCCAAAATGATAAAAACTCTCAAAATTCTTCAAATTAAATTCTGATCTTCTGTGGGAAGGGGTGCCCATGTACTAGGAATCA
>VDFB02020931.1:0-43991 GCA_007258455.2 Sequoia sempervirens
AAACTCTCTTATGCTTGTCTAGGATAGATTGAATATCAACATGTATAGTTTTCCCTCCTTTGAATGAAGATCTATCAAGGATCATACATTGTGCCACCCTCTCTACTTGCTCATGCCTAAAAGCTCTTTCCATCCTTTTTGATGTCACCTCCCTTGGAGACTCATTCGATAGGCCTTGTAGAATTACTTCCTTGCTGTTGTGTTGGAAACATAGTTCCAACTTTTGAAAATCTTGATAATACCTACCTAAAGAATTTAACCATTGAATGCCCAAAACCACATCCGTATCTCTCCAATGTTTACAACATAGAAATCTTTGCTTATTTGGTGTCTTCCCAAGGTAATGTTTAGTTGTTGGACTTGTTGTGTGCAAGGAGTAGTGAAGCCATCTGCCATGACTACCTTGAAAACTTCAAAATTTTCAGCTTTTAACTTCATCCTCATTACTAAACCTTTGTCAATGAAGTTATGTGTAGCACTGCTATCCACTAAAACAATCACTTTTTGTCCTTGTAAAAAACTATGAATTCTAAAGGGGTGATACTTGGGTGCCCCTGAAAGTGTGGCTGATGTACCATTTGCAAACTCTTCATCATCTTTTCCCTCTTCTCCCTTTCGGGTTCAAACTCTCTCTCCTTAGATTCATCATCCATTATTGCTTCAATGTGGCAAACTTGTCCCTTCTTGGAGCATTGATGACCCAACTTCCATGCTTCTCTACAATGGAAACATAAGTTCTTCTTTCAAAGCTTTTGCAAAGATTCTTTCTCCTTGTTGGTGGAGGAGGTAATGCTTTTGGTTTCCAATTATCCTTGGCAAAGGGTTGTTTGTGTGACTCCTTGTGGTAGGTCTTGTTTTTAGGTGGAGTCTTCCAAATTCAAGGCCCTTCAAATAGCATCTTGTAATGATGATGGTTCAAAAGCTCAAACCGATCCTCTAAGTGGTTCAAAGGGTCCTTCAATAAATAAAAAATTGAGTCTACTTTCGGTAATATTCGACGCCAGGACAAAGATCCTTTGGAATTCTGTTACATATTCTTCCACGGAACCTTGTTGTCTTAGGCATGTTAACTCCTTAAAATGCATCTCTAGGTTCTTCCTATCAAACCTTTCTATAAGTCTTTGTGTAAAGTCGTCACATGTTACAATGAGATGATGCCCTTGTGTGATTAGTCCATGATGCCACCATTCATGTGCTATTCCCTCTAAGTGAAGAATGGAAAATTTAATAGCTTTGTCTTCCATCATGGGACTAAGAGAAAGATAGGCATCTAGTTTTTGAACCCATGCTCGTGCAATGACCTTCCTTGAACCATCAAAATTGGGAAGATTCATCTTACTCTTTGTCGTGCTGCCTTCCTTCTCTTCTTGAGGTATTTCTTGACCTTGCATTATAATATTCTTTAAATGGAATATGCCTTCTAAGGTTAGGATCAATTCTTGAATATGCTTCCACACATTCATCAATGTCATTTGCTGCCATGGTGGCTTCTTCTTCTTCTTGTGATTGCTCCTCTCTTGGTAAGAATGTAGGCCTTGTCACTCTAGGTGAAGATCTTAATGGAGTCCTATTGTTATTCTCAAAATGGTTTGAATTAACGTCTCTTCCATTGGTTTGGTTAGGCCTAAGAGCATTGATGGTATTATTCATGTTTTGAATTGCTGGAGAAGCAATTGTGTTGTTTGTTCTTGTCTCTCCATATAAGCTTTCAATTCATTTACTTGATTTCCCTCAAGATCACCCATTTGATTACCTTGACTCACTTCTAGTTTTCTCCTTTCTCTTTCCAAGGCTCTTTGAGCTCTTTGGCTCAATTGCATATACTTATTTTTTTATCCTCAGGCTGGCAGGATCAAAGCTTTGATACCAATTGTAATGTCCCCTTTTGGATATTCTTTAAAACAATAGTAATTCACTCAAAATATGATAATAGTTTTATCAAAGTTTATGAATTTGAAGTATCCCACCCCGATCTAGATATGACTTGCGATTTTTGCTCAAAATTTTTATTTTGATAGATGTGCCAATTTATCAAACTTGGTTCATTCCATTGCATGAGTTCAAAACAATATTTAAAGGAAATGCATTAACATGTTCAAAATCCACATATCACAACTTCATTGCATATACATGTTTGCCATAAAATGTAAGATATGAAAATATGAAGTATATAGTCATGTACAACTCCAACTAAGCAATGGTAATAGGTATTTTTACAAATATTTGACACCCAAATCGCTACAACTATGAGTGCATTCAATTTATTACAATTGAAACTTCTCCACTAGAATTCCTGAACAACTATATAGAAAGTAACAATGAACAAACTTGCAACACTTTTCTAACTGGCGTACAAATGAAGATTCTCTTATAACAATTTATGAGCATTTAATACAATAACTTATAGTTTAGAAATGCACTTAGTATTAATATAAAAATACCCGATTTCTTGCTCCAGGCATGGCGATTGGATTGCTAAGGATAAATGTCTAAGTTTGTCACCCAAAATCTATCTTCAGACTAAACTCTTCAAAGTATTCTTTGCTAGTCTCATCAACATTTTAGACTGCAATGTAGGGAAAACTTTAGTGGCAAATCTTCGCCAATTGGCGAATTCTAGGAATCGACCAAGTCAAAATTGGCAAATTTCTTGCACACAATAGGGTGTCCAAATCGCCTGGATTTTACGAACTATAGGTCCAATGCATGTCCACTCACCAATGAGTTTTTTTATGAGGCATATTTAAGCAACAAATTTTCCATTGTCAAACTACGCATTTCAATTGGACCGACTGATATTTTTTCCTGGAATCCTGAAAGCATTTAATAAAACACCTTCATATTCGCCAATTACATTTCGCTAATTAAAATTTACAAATAGTTGCTTGTGAAGACCCATTTCGCCAATTAAAATTTATAAATAGTTGCTCATGAGGACCTATTTGGCCAATAACATTAAAAAATAATTACATTTGAGGACACATTTCGTCTTGAAAATTACAACGTATCGTTGTATAAGCACGAGGGATTCACCAAATTTTTAATATACCATTTTAAAATCCCGCGGAATTTTCCAAATATGGAATCATGGATTGATATAAATACAATCAAAAGTGTCATTTATTCTTACACATTTTGTTCGGTTCTGAGGTTCTACTTCTCAATTCGGAAGTCAGCGAAGTCGAAAACGTAGACTTAAGGGTGAGTGATCATTTCTTCATAGTGTTATTAGTTATAATAATAAGTTTTCTTTATCTCTTTTCCATTCTTGCTTCAACAAAGTGAACCTTAGAACCCACTCTGAAGTTTCAAAGTTTTTGAAAACTCTGACCCACTGACTAGAAAGATGACCAAGAAAGACTTGCAACTCAACAAAGTGAACCATCAACCAAGTCGGGGAATCGAGAAGTTATGAAAATTTAGAACTCCACGACAAGGTTATAAAACTTTGAGGACTAGCGACTAAGGTTAGGAAAAGCCAAAAAAAATATATTGTATTCCATGGTATTGAATTTGATATGTGATTCTGCATCATTTTTAAAGAACAACACTTATCACACTACTTATAAATTCCTATTCCATTGCCATTCACACAATCTTTGATAAATAACTGAAAGAAATATTATTAATCCATTCCTTGAACATAAGCTAACAGTTCAACATCATAACTTATAAGTTATAAGCTAACAGAAGCTAACAGTTCAACATAAATAACTTATAAAGGCATCCACCCAACTTAAACAATAAAAGCTTAAACTACCAAATCACCTAAATTATACTGAGAAATCCTTATGCATCCATCACCATAAAAATTTTATTCACAGATAAACATTCCACAACAATGAAACTATCCAAAAATCTATCATTCCAATAATAGATAATCCACTAGCAAATATAGAGTTTTTTTTGTCTTGATAACAGTTTCTTGAAGACAATTGTTTTAGAAATTAAAATCAAAGTCTTTGAAGTATCAAGAGAGCCAAATTAAAGAAATAACATAAAAACTAAAAACTAAACAATGGTCCCACTCCCAACACCGACTCCTTTGCTTTCAATTATTTTTGCCTCCTTCTCCTTCAGTAATGCCTCTTGTGCCTTTACTCTTTGCATGTATTCCCAGTACTTGGTGAAAATTGCGGCGATGTTTTTGTTTCCTAGAGTTGTAGTAATTTGTAACCTGGTTCTCCATTTGTCCAAAGCATTTTCAAACTCAACCAAAATCTGAGATCTTTTCTCTTCTCCACATTTATAAGTCTTCAGGTGGATCTCCATTCCACCAGGAGTTTTGAGGACTCCCATGTCACTGTAGCAGGATCAACTATTTATTTCTTGAATATCTCTCTAAACTTAAGAGAGATCTCTCTTATATCTAGAATGTTTTCACCAAACTCATCAGTAATTTCCACTCCGAGAATATGACAATCTTCTTTAATTTCCACCAACATTTCATAATATTGATCAAGTGTATTATTAATTTCCTTCACTAGATTATCATACATATTCAATTTCCATTCCAATGAAATGGACTAGGAAGGGTCTAGCTCCTTAGGATTATTCACAATTTGCTCACCAATTAATATCTTCATATCCATATAGTTCAATTCTTTCATTTCCTGAGAGAGCACATAGATACTAGTTTGATATTTTCTGAGCTGCTGAAGTTCTGTTACTAACTCCTTCCTCCTATTAACAACTCGAGTGTAAAAGAGCATAGATTTATTCAGAAAGAAGATAGCCTCTTGAGATATTTTATCGATCCCCTCACAAGCAGCTCTGGAATAGCTCAAATTCTTTTTAATTTGATCTATGGTGAGCACATCGATGCCCTCTACCTGAAAACTCGAGGCTTCATCAGATGTAGGAGGAGAGGCCATGGAAGAAATAAAGTTACTCAATGTGAGGACTTGAGATTCCAGTTTTATATTTTCTTTCCTTTGTTATTTCACTCTTTTAATCAAGGTATTGACTGAATAATTGGCATGGTACACATCACCTTCCAGTGTTGGATGCCCCATATCAACATGTGTGACTTTGTAGTCCGCCTCTATTATTACATCTTCATTTAAATCCTTCATAGGCTCAACAATTTCAAACACCATCCTTGACATCCTCCTGAATTTCTTAGGTTTTGAAGAGCTTTGAAGTAACTTTGAAATTGGATCCACTCCAATTGTCATTGTAGGAATATGCTTTCTCTTCTTCTCCACTGCTTTTTTCAACATCTTGGGGAGGCTGCTACTAGACCAAAATCTTCATTTCCACTAATACTTTCTTTAGGAGCGCTAATCCTAGGAGTGAAAGGTGGATTATCAGGCAGAGAAGAGGGAAATTCAGACAAAGGAGGAAGGATATTATCTTTAGTGATCTGTTGAAAGATAGCTTCAAAATCTGCAGCCACAAGTTTTTCTTGGTTGGTCTTCTTCATAGGGGTAGGATAAAGCACATTGTCTTGTTCACAGATGCTCTTCAACTTGACTGTTTCTTTTGGCCTATCACCATCACCTCCTGATTGAGAATTTGCACTAGAGGACCTAACAGAGGGTTTCCCCGATGATACACTTGCACCAGATGCTTGCGTAGACCCCTGTTCATTCTTCTGTGATGACTTAGGCTCCTGAACAAGACCAAAAACTTGCCGCCATTTCCCATCCAACTAGTCCTAGGTTCTTTTAAGCACTGGGGTAGCATGCACCCTCATATCTGAAATTTCACTTTGGCTCCAATCAACCCTAGGGTGGGATTTATTAGGCAATTTTTCATATGCAGGATCTATGATTGTTGAATCCTCAACTACATTTTCAGGAATATGAAATGATAGACCGAAATCCTGTATCTATTTTAGCATTAGCCTCATAGAATCTCTTCTCAAAACTTTGTTCTCATCGACAAAATCTTCCCAGAAATATTCAATAGATGGGTGATGTCGATATAAGCTCCCTCCATAGAGATTCTGCTTCAGAAAACCCTTACTGTCAAAATTAGCTCTCATAGACAGATTCTGGAGGTTATATTCCTTGAGAATTCCTTTAGCTCCCCTGGCCATTTGGTTTGTTTTGCACACAAAAGAAGGGGTCTCCAATGGGAAGACATACCCTCATTTCCCCATGTTTGTATACTTAATATTAACCATGGCCATTTGTCGACAAACTTCCAAAAATATTAGTAAATCTTCAGGATACCGAGGTAATTTAAATGGGGCTTTCTCAAAATGCCCTATTCTCAGATAGGAAAAGTTATCAAATTGGATATAAAACTCCCAAATTTTGATACAAGAGAAATCGATTTAGGAGAAAGGCGCATTTTTGGATTTCCATCTAGCTTCCTCATGACCTCCATTAAAAATGCATCATTAACACGACAAAAATCACCCATTCCAAATTGTTTAGTGAACTGAGGAAAGCGTTTATACACAGGCATATCAGAAGTTGGGGTTCCTTGCAGCTCCAACCCAGGCCAAAAGGACCTCTAACTACCTACAATGTACGTCAAGCAAGAACACATACAAAAAGTAGTAGTCTTATGAAAATTAATTAATTGTTCATTCAAATGGAAGAAAATAACTTCAGCCCGGTCAATGAAAATGTTCTCATCACAAACTATCAAGATAAACTGACACATCCAATCCTCAAATAACTCAACTTGTGCATTCCCAGCAACGCAGTGCAATAAAGCAATAGCATCTGCAATTTCTCCCTTAAAATGCACTTTTTGAGTTTACTCGGTAGTTGTGATTTACCTTTCTTTTCAGACTTCAACCAGGTTTTGGCCATGGAGTTCTTACACCAGTCTTTATTCACTTTGCAAAATTCACCTACCACTGCGACAGACATGTCTTCTCCAGGTTCCCTTTCTGGAATCCCCACCATGCGGGAAACAACTTCAGGAGAAATTTCTACAATTACAGTTCTGTCTGCGGCTTTAATTTCCCGTGTTTGTGGAATGTACCTTCTTGCACATGCACTTATTAGGTCCACACTCAACATAGCTTCTGGAAACCCTCTAGTGTGAGCAAGCCCGCTTTCTAAGAGTTTTATATCTAGCTCAGACTTGTCGTCCAGGCGCACCCAAAATTCATCTAACTTAAAAGGTCTGAGAGTCGTATCCCTTACGCCGACCCATCATTCACTCTGCATGAGCACAAATTCGCAGAGAACAAATGTTTGCACATGAGATTCTGAGAGGTAATAGCCTTGACAAAGAACGAGAATGCAGGCTAAAAGTCTGAGTAAAAAAAATGTTTGCACTTGAGAAGTACTGGCCTTTGGCAAAGAACGAGAATGTAGGCTAAATGTCTGAGTAAAACTTCGCCACCCACTTATGTCGTTATTTTTTATAGCACGTGCTTTAAATGTGGCATTCAATTTCATTCCTCGAAAAGATAGCCTTTAAAGTTGCATTTCTTTTAGAAATTCCTGAAAAGACAACTCAAGTTTATTTTGTACATAGCATTCAATGAGATGTCAGATGACGACGCCTTTGAAAGGAAAGATAAGTCCATAATGACGCGTGGTCGCTGAAATTTGGAACTTTAAAACCAAACTCTGAAGTTTCGAATTTTTTGAAACCTCCAACCCATTGACTAAATCCACACACTATAACTCAAAGGTTACATATGCATGAACTTAAGTTACTCAACAAATTGAACCAAGTCAGGGAATGAAGTAGTTATGAAAATTTAGAACTTCGCGACAATGTGACATGTCACATGGTTATAAAACTCGGAGGACTAGCGACTAAGCTTGCTTTGCTCCCTGATTTTGAGTCTACAACCATATATCAAATATTCATCGAACGGTTGAGTAATTTATGATATAAATAATAAACATGTGTTTTAAAGTTTTTTTTTTTTAACCATTAATGCGCTCGGATTGACATCAAGGCCTTTATAAAATGAATTGCAATGTCACATTAATAGCACAACCATTAATAGCACTAAGCACAGTAACACTTAACATTGCAAAGGACTTAATAAAAGGAATTACAATGTCAAATTAATAGCACAACCATTTATTTTATTACATCTGAATTACAATGTCACATCATTACATAGTACAAATACAAATGTAAGCGCAAGCGCCAAGCTTCTACTGGACCGTTAGTGAAAACATAAATGTAATACATGTGTGTCTGAGAATAAATGGGACTTGTCGGGTCAACCATGCACTCTGAAAATAAACGCATGGGACTTGTGGGATCAACCATGGTGTTTGAAACTAAATGCATGCAGAAAGGCGGGCTAATCAAACTGGGGAAATGGGAGCTGTGAAGATACAAAATGTCCTTCTCCCTTTTGAAAATCAGAGTCATGTAGAAGATGAGGGGTTGTAAAACTGCTCCCATCTTCTACTTGCAACTTCCATGCACTATGAGAGCACTTATCTCCATCAGAGCTCCTCATCCTGGCTCAAAACCTATCTGAGAAGTCAAGTGAACCAAATCAACTTCTTTCCAATTCCACCCATTCTGAACTTGAAGGAAATTGGTCATTTACTCTATAACTACATAATTGCAAGCAAGAGAATTTAGAGTATCCCCAATAATGCCACATCATCTTCTTCCTAAATCCTATTCCTTTTTAACCCTACAAAATGAAAACCCTTATGACAATTCGAACATTGCACTCAATAGTAAAGCCTTTAGCCTTCAACGAATGATTTCAATTTTCAGTTGTGCTCACTATCCTTATTTATGGGCAACAGTGCCGCCAATAGTGCCACTACCGGCTTGGTCCCTGTGTACACCTCACACGTGTCACGTGTGAGGTTAGGTAAAATCATGATTCATAATCGTGATTCGCGCAAACCAAAAAACCAACTTAAATTTTAATCGATTCGTGTAACTTAAGCCTTACATTTATTTAAATGTTTAATTTGATTGATGTTTGGACTCTGACAGCCTCGCTACATGCAAAATGTACCTCAAGCTGACAAGCTGTCAATTGTCAAAATCGCTAGTGCCACTCAAAGTTCAAACAATATGAAATCATTACAAATATTGTTTCACTAGCCATTTAGTCTTGCATTGGCAGCAAAATCTAAACTGTTGATCATTGTAAATCTAAAGGTTAAAGGCTAATTCCGGAGGTTTAAGTTTGCAAGACTAGTGTTCTGTGCATTTCATTCTAGAATGCAACTACAACCATACACCAAATGTTCATCGAATGGTTGAGTAATTTATGAATTATGATATAAATAATAAACATGTGTTTTAAAGTTGTTTTAAACTTTAATGCGCTAGGATTGACATCAAGGCCAAGGGGCCGGTAACTTAATGTTGCAAAGGACTTAATAAAATGAATAATGATACTAGGAATCGGGGGAGAAGGTCAACGACAAATTAGAAATCAATAACATTTTGGTAAACCCTAACAAGAGTGACAAATTTTAGTGTTTATAATATTTTTTTCTCAATTTGATGGCAACTTTCTTTTTTCATTTGTATTGCTTTATGTTTTACTTTTAAATCTGCATGCAATTATTTCATAAATAGATAATACTTAATTTCTCAAAGGAAAAAAAAATTGATTTGAATAGATTCATAGACATCAAGAACTCATAAAATAACTCTTTACCGTAAATTTATTTTATTACAATTGAATTACAATGTCACATTATTACATATCTTTTTAAAGATGAGTAGTTGTAGAGCAGGCAAGCTCCTGTTTTGTATAAATAACATAAGTCACTTTACATAGACACAATTTATTCCAAGTTGTTGCTCATGACAATGGATTACAAATTGATTCCAATTTCCAAGGTTCTATCGATGACAACGTAATACAAATGTGACACTAAAAATAAATGCATGATTCCAAAGCTTCTGCTGGTGAGAACGTAGTACAAATGTGGCACTACAAATAAACATAAGGAACTTGCCTGGAAAACCATGCTGGGGAAATGGGAGTTGTGAAGATACAAAATGTGCTTATCCCCTTTGAGAACCAGAGTCATGCAGAAGATGAGGGGTAGTAAAATTGCTCCCATCTTCTACCTGCAGCCTCCATGCATCGGCATAACACTTATGTCCATCAGAGCTCCTCATCTTGGTTGAAATTTTTTCTGAGAATTCAGGTGAATCAAATCAACTTCTTTCCAATTCCATCCATTCTAAACTTGAAGGAAATTGGTCTTTTACTCTGTAACTCCATAACTGGAGGTAGGAGAATTTAGAGTATCCCCAATAATACCACAACATCTTCTTCCTGAATCCTTATTAACCCAAAACAATGAAAACCCTTATGAGACTATCCACTATCACTAACCCTATTTATGGGCCACCAGTGCCGCTACCAGCCTGATTCGTGCAAACCAAAAAACCAACTTAGTCGATTTGTGTATCTTAAGCCTCACATGTACAATTAAAATGTTTAATTTGATTGATGTTTGGCTACATGCAAACTGTACCTCAATTTGACAAGTTGTCAAAATCACCAGACTCTAGTCACTGCTACCAGTGCCACTAAAACAATATGAAATCATTAAAAATCTTGTTTCATTAAAGCTATGAGTTGTCCAATCAATTGCTTCGGATGTTCAAAAGATTGAGAATTTTAATTAAATGAAATGTAATATGCCGAGGCATTGAAAAGAGAGAAATGAGCCTTGATCTTGCCACGTGTCCACATCTAATGGTTCTAGTGTTATTCTAGAGGTTTCAATTCACAAGTCTACTGCTTCAGAGATTTACTTCTGGAATGCAACTACAACCGTCGATCAAAAATTCATCGAATGGTCGTGGTTATATTGTTTTTCCTTTACATCCTTTGTGTAAAATGTTCTTAAGTTTTTAAGCCTTGGTCCTACATTCTTCCTAGGTGGTCCCTCTTTTAAAACAAGATTTTTGCACGTGCATATTTCTGCCACTTAAGTTCTTCTATCGCTCATCGCCAAAATCCAACCCATCAGGTTCATTACCACGATGATGAGCCTTGATCTCGCCACGTGTCCACATCTAACAATTCTAGTGTAATTCCCGAGGTTTCAATTCACAAATCTAGTGCTTGAGAGATATAATTTTTGGAATGCAACTACAACCCTCCATCGAAAATTCATCGAACGGTCATGGTCCATAATGTCGCGTGGTTGCTAAAACTTGGAACCTTAGAACCAAAGTCTGAAGTTTCAAAGTTTTCGAAACCTCCGACCCACCGACTACAAAGATGACCAAGAAAGACTTGCAACTAAGGTTAGGAAAAGCACCAAAACCTCAACTTTGGTGAATTAAGATAAGGAAAGATGGCAAGGACGTTGCATTTATGAAGTGAAGATCGTGGGAAGATTCAAGTTAGTGGACATGACTGGATGATTGATGGGTAATTAATATCTGTATGTGTGGATTTTGGAAAATTATTACCTCTCAACCCTCGATTAGTGAAGTTAATAATAGAGTTTGGCGTGGAGAAGAAGGCACACAGAAAGTCTGAAAGAGTGGTGGTGGTGGCAGTGTAGTTGCAACAGTTTTCAAATGGATGCCAACTTCACTCTGCATTTGAGGAGGCAATTAAACTCATTTTATGGTGACGCTTATGACCAAAGATTAATGAGGATGTTTTTATTCACTGATGGGAGGTTGGTACAAAGTGTGCGGATGATTTTGGGGAAATCCTTTGGAAATATGAGGCATAGATACAGGGATAACATGGATGTATACTCCTTGATTGTAGCATGGGGTTTGGACTTGGGGGAATGGACAAGCACGGTGAGAGAAGTGATGGAGATGATTGTGCATAGAGATTTCTTGGAAGGATTAGAATCAATACTTGAATGGGAAGTTCCAGGTGAAGGTTTTGACTACCAAGAAGGCTTTGAAAATGTAGAATTGGAAGGGACAAAAGGATGCACCCCTTTCGTGTGTTGGCCGGAGGATGAGATTAAAAATCAATGCAGGGAAGAAGCAAGGTTAGGCTGGAAAGCATTGAAGCTCTTTATAGAGCTGATGAAGGTGGAAGCAATTATAGCACAAGAGAAAGTGGAGGCAAAGCGCATGGAAGCACAGGTGAAAGGGGAGGCAAAGTGTATGAAAGCAAAAGGATAGAATGCGATTGCGAGGAAGCAGAAGATGAAAGCAAAAGGACAAAATGAAAGGAAGCAAAAGATGAAGGGAAAAGCAACAAGGAAATTTGTTTATGAAACGAGTAGCACTAGTTGAATTTGTAGTTTTTGTAGGGTTTTTGCAGAATTAACGCAAGACTAGTACTAAATTTTTGGCTTGCTGGGGGTTGAACCCTGTTACGGTTGTATAGTGTGAATATTAGGAAGGGTAAAAGAATGATTGAAAATCTTGTTGAAATATGTAAGGTAGTTACAGTTAGTTGTGGAATTGGTTTTAGTTGGGCAGGGTTACTTTTTTTGTTATGAAGCATGTTAAGATGCTTTTTTGAAAAAACTATTATAGCTGTAGGTGATTTTTGGATGGTTGATGAAAAGTAAACAACGAGGTAAATGATGTAATCTTTATTTTCATGCAATACAAAATACTATTACCGACCAAAAAAAAATCTAACGGTTCTAGTGTTATTCCAGAGTTTTCAATTCACAAGTCTATTGCTTCAGAGATTTACTTCCAGAATGCAACTACAATCGTCCATCGTCAATTCATCGAATGGTCGTGGTTATATTGATTTGCACTGACACTTCGCCACTGCATTTTTTTTATTAGTTTGATATTATGTTTAATTCGCCAATGTTTTTTTCTTAATCATTTGAAAATAGGTTTAATTTGCCAATGAATTTTATTTTTTAGTTTGAAAAAATGTTTTAATCGTCAACAAAATTATTATTTTTGGTTTGAAAACAGGTTTAATTTGCCAATTGAAATATTTTATTGGTTTGAAAATAGATTTTAATCGCCAATGGAAAAAAATTTAGTGGTTTTAAAAAAATTGCATTTCGCCAGGATTTTCCACATACTTCTAGTGATTAGAAAAGATTCTCCAATGGACATTATTTTTTTTCACGACAAACGAAAAAATTCGCCACTAAAATTAATATTTTTATCGGGAAGTATACAAGATTCACTAGGATTTTACACCTTCATCGAGGGGGGGGCTTCTTAAAGTTTTCCCTGCTACAATGATGCCTCTTCCTTTTTAACCCATGACTTTCATTGAGACTGCTGCATATAGAGGCGCTAGGGCATAAAATTATCTGAATTGCTTTTCCTTCAACCCCCATGTCTCACATTGGTGTCTCCAAAACTATTTAGAACCCTATGACCAACATGAAACTAACACGCTCAGGTGTGAGACTCACACCTGAGCTTTGATGGCAATGACCTTGCAAGTTGATACCACAAACCCTCTGAAATGGCGTCCAAATAACTAAATGAATATGCAAGATAGTATAAACCATGAGCCTTTAAAAAACCACGCCCAGTAGTGAATAGACCCTGGATATGCAGGAATATAGTGGCCCTACACTGAGCAACCCATTTCCAATCTGAATGCCAATCTTAACCTCCAACAAGGTAGCAATGAATAATGTTCTTTACCAATTTTGTCTTCGTAGGAGACCCACAAAATTGCGGTTATCGCCCAACTAGAAAACTTATGTGATTTTCCCCCACAAACCAGCTAGGGTGGAATCGTTTCACCATCGAAATTGATCTTCTTTGAAGGGGTTTCCATCCTTCCAAAGGCTGAGATGAACTAGGTTCAATCTCTAAAACCACAAGGGTTTCAAAAAGAGAAATATAATAACTCAACATATGCAAATGAGTCCCCAAAGCCCTTTTCTTATAATCTCCAACTCAGCACCCTAATTAGGGTTGTGCAACCTTTTAATTAATTTTTAAATTCACCTTATGTCTCCCTAAGTTGCTAATAAAGTCACTTTATAAAAGTAACTTTATTAAATTAAATAGCGTTAGTTAAATATTAAATTTAACTTTATATTTTAATGCTATTTAAAATAATAACGCAAAATGCCTTATGTCACCAACAAATCATTCATTTAAGAAATCATCGACTAATAAAAAACAACAACCCTACCAATCGCCAAGTCGGTGACCAAAACTGACACTTAAGTTATAAATAGTAAGTATCGACAAATTGTATGAAAACCCACCAATAAGTGTTAGGTATCTCCAATAAACCGTCTGAACACATTGGCGACATCGAAATACTCCTTTGATCTAGTTGACATAATCCTTAAAAGCCAGCTCCAACTGCACTGCAAGAGACCTCAAAAATTGAGACATTACAATTTATGATATATATTCTAGTCAATAAATCATAGCACAATACCCAAAGTTGATCAACTCATGAACTCTCTGGAAAGAATTTGAAAAAATATTGAATTAAAGGACCCCGTCCCTAACTCAATAGTGACAATACGAAGGATGTTGTCCCTAGCTTGTCAGGTGCATGAAAAGACCTCGTCCTTCCAACCCTTAGCCCATCTCATGAGCCCAGGCCTCGTCCGCAATTGATAAGTTGATATATTTGCTTAACTATTACTGATTTATATTTCTTGATGAATTGTCAATTCAATCTTTAAATAATACTTGAATGCTTTATGAACGATTCTTGAGTGAATTTTTGCAATTATATTTGGCTGAATGACTAATTGTTTGTAAAATAAGTTTTGAATTCATATGCTAAATTGATTGTGAGTTGATTGTAAAATTTTAATATTTGAATTGATATTTGAATGTGTGTACCTTGGATGCCTCTCCCAAATGAAATGTTGTCTCCGTTATATCTTTAAATTAGAGGGATTCATACCTCTTCATTACAATTGCTACCCTTACAAGAGTCAGACCTCATCATAACCTTGAGCGCTGCCTAAAACTCTTAATTTTATTTTAATTAAATGCCTTTTTGGAATTTTTGTTAATAATATCCTTTTAACCATAATCGATCTCTTTACTAGGATTGCTGCTTTAATTCATTAGCGATGTGATCTTGACAAGGTTGCAATCTCTTTAGTTTGGTGGGGGTGTGACAGATACTATGACATAACACTAGTGATGTCACATGTTCATTGCAAGGCTTGGCCAAAAGAACCAACAATATCCTCATGTATCATTGTGAAAGGACCAATGCAGTTCTCATAATGCTTAAAGGGAAGATTGTACAAGCTTGGGGGCTGGGATGAACAATCGTAGGAGTAATTTAGGTACTTCGCATGGAATGTTTTTGAACATTGATGGGTGATGAAACTTTGGTGGTAGAGAAAAAAATACTAATCTAAGTTACCGGTTTGGCTTTGGGTACATTGGTACAACAATTTTAATTTTTGGGCTTGGGTTTGTTTTGCTTATGTTATATATATGTTTGCAGCTTAAAAATGGTTAAAGATGGGAATTATGTTTAGAATACCACCTAGCATACACATAATAAAAAAAACTATCGTAAACATTAAAAATACTACTTTGATGTCAATTTGTCAAATTCAAATGCCATGATAGATATTTGTTGTTCAATATCAAAATAATAAAATGAACAATTGGTGTCATATGGGTCTTCATAAATAGCATAGTCATCATCCTTGACACTGGATGATGTAGGAAGAGTAGAAGAACCACAAAGAGTGTCATTGACACTTACACTAAAAGTATGTTGGCTATTTGACTCTAAAAAAATAAAAGTTCCACAAGTGTTTTGGTTTGTGTGTTTTGTTTTAAAAAGAGGTGATTTTTTGACTTCCTATATTGACTGGTGAATATACAAAAAATTGTAATCTTAAAATTCACCCTTAAAACAACTTGCAACACAAAAACAAAATTTGGTTATGCCTGGGTTTGCCTAGGGTCCTCCCAAGCACCCCTATGTTTTCCTAGGTATACTACAGAGGGTACTTGAATGAACCCCTATATGCTTGCGAGGACCTTGTATGAATCCATTGGGGAATTTTAACAAAATCTAGACCAGGTTTGAACTAGACCTGGATCTAGGCATAAATCCTAGGTTAAACCGAATCGTCTAAAATAAGGCCAATTTTGGGTACAGTACGTTTCATAATTGGGTACTTGCCAAAGACTGTGTGGATTCGGGTGGGGTTCATGCTTTTCATGTAGGAAACATTTTCTGCTTTGTCTTCACGTATCTTGGCATTTCTTGAGTCAACGAGGCGTTTCCAAGGCGACTCCAAAAGAACTCGTGTAGATTTTGAGGGTTTTTTTATTGCCTCACATGTAAAGAGGATAAAACCTAGAAACATTTGACGTGACGAATTTTTTGGTCAATTTTCAAAGCATTTTTTCCATGCTATTCTTGACCACACAAATATAAGTCAACGACTTTTCCTTAGGTTTTCTAAGGCTTTTCCTTAGGAAAATGATGAGTCACAGGAAATGAAGTCACAAAGGTCGCATGTTGGTATTTTCTTTGCCTCCCATCCGCCACACCTCTAGTTTTCCACAATCTGCTCGAGTTTCCATTTCTTTACATTAATTTTTTTTAGGTTTTTTAAATAGCTTAAGATTAAACCATTAAAATAAATTTATTAATTATTATTTACAATGCCAAAATAAGCTTAAACTTTTAAATTCTAATATTTTGTACTATTATATAATTTATGTCAAAATAAACTTAGACTTTTAAATTTTAATATTTTGTACTATTATATAATTTATAATATATTCATATTTTTTATTAAATTATTATTAATTAATATAATATAACTTATTAATATTAATTGATTTAAAACGAGCCCTATTTTATAATGGTTATTAAAATATATTATTTATTGAATTATTATTAATTATAATAAAATATAATTTATTAATATTAATTTACTAAATAACACTAATTTTTAATATTTTTAATGTTATTATTCTGTAGTTTAATTTATATTAATAACTTAATAATTAATATAATATAATAATAGACATAAATGTTAAATAATAAATATTATATTAATATAATTATAACATAATAGATGTGTAGTTAATTGAAATTTGTATATATTACAAGTAGTATTAATTCAATAACTATTAATTAATATTTGTTGGCGTTTAAATTCGCACCTCTGGAATGCGGATTTGAAAACGGACAGCTATGCACAGATAAACTGCTCTTCAAATTAGGAGGGGAAGCTCCCTCTTGCTGATGGTGTTTGAAAGAAAGTAAACTAAAACTAAGTTGCCTATCTTTTTGATTAGCTTAGAGCACAAGGTTTTTTAAACACAAACGCCGCAACTGAGATTTTTTGATAATAAGTTCAACTACAACTAACTTAAACTAAAGACATTCCTAACCTCTCAAGTAATAGTAGAGCAAGAGAAGTTAGAAATTAACAAGGTAGATTTTCTGACAAAAATACTTCAATAATCTCTCTTTCAACGAACACCTACACACTTCACTGCAAGCTGAAATAAAGATCATAAAAGTAGAATGGAAATTTGAGATTTTGGACCAAGGCAAAAGAGGCTCATGATTTTATTACTCAAATCTCTGAAACAAAGCTCACTTCTAACATGCCTTGAACAAGAAATTGCAGCTAAAGAGGCTTGCAAACTTATTCTTAACACAATAGAAAACAACAATCACACTAACTCCTTGTTGGCTAAAGAGGCTCAACAATTTGCTATCACAACACAAATGAACAATACTTGAGCAACAAATAGAAGGCACAATAGGCTCTGTTTTGTTCTCACTAGCACGGTTAAAGAAACTAAATGAGCAAAGGCTCTTATTTATAGAGAAGCAAAGGAGTAGGGAACCCTAAAATCTCCTTGCTTTCACAATCTAGGGCTTGCTCAGCAAGCAAGCTTTATTACTAAATCTAGAAAGATAACAACTAAAACCCTAGAAAGCAAAAAAAGCGGGAAACGCCAACTATTACATCTTATCTTCTTTCTATCCTCAAAGAATGGATAAGAATTATTCCAAGAATAGAAAGAAAGCGGAAAGAAAGCTTCTAGAAGAAAGTTGCTTTAAAGCTCGATCACATCCGCTAGGAAGTTAGAGATTGTGTCCCGGTTCGCATCTATGCCATCAACAACAAAACACCGCTTTTCAAGAATATCTTCAGATCTGCATAGATCTCGTGAAATCTTCAACCTCATTGGCCGCTTTATCGAACTTTGCTGACATCACTGAAATATGGCCTATCCTTCCGCCAACTGGACTGCAACGTGAACAACACTGAACTGATTTTGCACCTCCTCAAGCCCGACGTAAGAACCGCTTTCAAGACTGTATTGAGAAGGGATCTCTATGACGAATTTGCTGATGAAAAGAAGAGCTTCAACCACCCTTTGTCTGTAGACGATGAATTCTTCAGATATCCTCTCATAGGTTTTAACTTTGAAAACGTGACGCTCCCTCCAGGCAAGGATTTGTTTCTTGTGTTCTCTGGAAACTGCTGAACTGTAAGCCGTGTTTAAATCAGCAATGATAATCTCATGTCTCGGTTTTACTTCAGCCAGTGTCTGTTCAAATCCTTGGATACCTTGACGTAGCTTATGAGCGCCTTCCCTTAACTGGAACATCTGTGCCAAGATCTCCCTTCCTCTGACAATGAAGCTCTCGATCCACTCCTGAGTCTCTTTCCCACATATGACCAGCTGTCTTAACTGATGGTGATCAGCTGGTGTCTCCAAGACCTGGGGCAGCAACTGGGTTGCTTGCGAAGAACCATGAACAAGGTTAGAAATGAAAAGCCTGAGCTGCTGATTTTCAGCCTTGAGGGCTGCCTTGTCTTCTCCATTTTTAAGCACTCTTTCTTGAAGGTTTTCGGATACAACTTTGAAGAGACTCAAATCTGCATGTCTGGTATTTCTACCGAGATTAGCCTTGACCATGACGAAATCATCCATATTTACCTCATCCCTATTCTTATCTTCTGGGGGCACTGCAGTCTCTATGACTATCTCGTTATCAGGATTCCTATCAAAGTGAACTTGCTTCTTTGCCTTCTTCTTAGGAGGTTCCTGATAGATATTATCGAGATCATCAACACTCACTTGATATGAAGGCCTTCTCCTAACCCTTCCTAAGGAGTTCTCAAGCCAAGACACAGTAGTATCTTTACTAACTTCCTCAGGAGGTACTGCTGCAATCTCTTCATCATCTTCGATATCAAGATCAATGTGAATTGGTGAAGAACCCGTCAAAGGTACAAAAACATGTGTTGAAGGTGGCTCCTCTGCTTCATTCTGAGGTACGGGCTCGTCAGGAGGAACTTCTGAATCAACTGTAGGCTGCTCCTGTATGACTATGCCTGAGAAATCCAACCTTCTTTTTACATTTTTATTTGATCTACAACCTTTGACGCCATCTTGAGACTGACTTTTACCCTTTCCCTTCGACTGTGCTCTGGAAGAAGAGGGAATTATCCTTGGTGGCTCTACTACTGGAATGGAGTTCTTCCTTTTAAGCACTAAGAAAACCTTACTATGCTCAATGACTTGTCTTGTTCTGTCTTCGACTGAAAGAGATTCCTTGTTTGCCCAATTAACTTGTGGTAAGGGCTGATCCTCGATTCGTTTCTGAGTGTACATCGGGAGAAGCACATCTTCGTCATCATCAGAGAGCCCTTCTATATCTTCATTTAAGCAGTCTTTCATCTGATGGAGAGTTAGCCTGCTGTAACTACGCCTTCGCACTTCAAACTCATCTGCACAATTAGCCCAAAAATCTTCAAGTGCGGCTATGTGATTATAGTTCTTCTCCAATCGGCCAGCGTAGACACCATGAGGATCAAATGATCGTCTCTCGCTGTAAGATTTGAGGCCGAATTTATCTAACTCTTCTCCAATTGTCCTGGCATCTGCAGCAGTCCTGCATGTATAAATACCCAACCCTAATGGAAAGTGAAGAGAGGGTTTCTTTCTATTCCTCAAGACTGTGTGGACACCGTGAGCCTACCTCGAGAATTCCATGAAGATGACCTCATCTGACGGATACCTTGGCAACATGAGCGGGGCACCTAAATAACCATAGACCCTGAGATAGGTAAAGGTAGGAAATTGTATAAACCAATCTGCCCACTCCGCCATTGCTGCCCTAGCAACTGAAGATATGCGGACGTGCAATTCATTGTCTAAGTCCCGCACTGTGTACATCAAGAATGCCTCATTCACCCTTTTGTAGTGGTGCAACGACTTTGTGAATTCCAATTGGGGATAATAGTTATATATGTGTTGTACGCTCAACGATCCCTCGGTGTTCAACCCTTTGAATTGACCTTGATAGGCCACCAGGTAGACTAGGTATGACACCATGTGGAATACATGAAACTGGAAATATTCTGTTATTTGCTGATGTAGGCAGTCACTAATCAAAGTAGGCCAATCATAGAACTCGGTCTTCTTCATGATGTGAGGTATGGCATAAAACATCCAAGGTTGGAACTTGGTGTCATCTTCTGAGCCAGTGACCCTGTTGAGCAAAGTGATGATGATGGCGACCTCGTCCTTGAACTCCCCTCGCCCGACATTCTTGGGCAATGTTTTATGTTTTTCTTTCATCCATCTCTGTGCAATCTTCTTGCTATATTTATCTTTATGCATATTCCACATCCTTTCGCATTCATCCTTTGAAAGAGTTACGCTTTCAGGCCACGGGGGAATGGAAAAACACCTTTCGACCATATCAGGCTTTAGACTGCAAATCAATCTACCGTCTGCTGACTGGATCTCCCTCGTGGGTTGTAATGCTTAATGCAAGCGATTACGAACTCAAGGCTCTGAACTGATATAGGAATTGACGCTGCTGCGAGGAGTCCAGAATGTCCCAGGTTCTTGATTGAAGTGTTGCCTGCTCTCTCCAAGGCATGTAGATCGAACACCGGCTTGACATGATGCAAGTTTGTCTCAGCTGTTTTGATATAATTGTGAAAGAGAGCTGATTCGGACTTGAAAACATTAGGAGTGTACTCCATTTCAGAAAACTCGAAGAATGACTGTAAACTCGCCTTGGTTTAGACAAGTCTTGAACAATTTCTATTTTTAGAATGCTGATTTTTGTGCTCCAACGGACAAATCTTTTGAGAATTTTTTCTGAGATATGGGTTTTGTTTAATATCGATGCAAGATAACCTAGATCGCCTGTTTTTGAAAATTTTGAATTTTGCCTGAAAAAGCACAAACCCTAATTTCTTCAATTTTTCCTCAAAAGTTGGCATCTGGGTTTTGTTCAAAATAAGATTAGAAATGAACCCAGTTGATTAGATTTGCAAAACCCTGACGTTTGATCGAAAAAGCAGCCAACCCTAGGTTTTGAAAATTTCTTGAAAAAAAGCTGCGATATGGGTTTTCTTCAGAAGACTGATTAGAAAGGACCCAGATGGATGAAATTTGAATGCACTGAGGTTTTCACTGACATGCAAGATAAAAGCACTTGCTGCAACTCGATGAAGTTCTCGAAAAATTCTTCAGAAGATTAAGGCAAAAAGACCCAGATGACTGAAAAAAGGAAAGCCTTGGCCTTCTGCTTGAAAAATTTGATCTTCTGGAACAAAAAGCTTGAAAAAGCAAGGGTTTATGCTTGCTGGTCTGAAAAATCTGATGTAAAACCAGCAACTATGGATTCTTGAATCACAAATATTCTTCAAGCTTGCTGCTCCAACTTTCTCCTCTGGATGCTACCTGCAAAAATAATGAAAAATACATGAAAGAATGATGTTAAATAGACTTAGGATTTGATTTAGGTTTTGCTTTCTTTTTGCTTTTATTTTCAAAACCCTAAATCTCAGTCTCTTTGAATTTGGACGCCATCCTTCTCCTCTTGCAATCTTTTGAAATTTTGAAAACTTCAAAAAAATATTCTAAGGCATGAACATTTGGGCGCCTTTCTTCAACAGGGGCGCCTACTTCTTCCAGTGTTAGTCAAAATTTTAACATTTTCAATCTTTTCTTCATTTTGACATGCTACTTCGCCTCTGATTTCCCGTTGACAGATTAACCCGACAGGCGAGCTGAATGGTTCACGACGGAGCCTGACTAAAACTGAGAAAGAAGTCCTGGAGGCATCTTTGGCGAACGACTTCATCTTGACCTCCGAATTCATGGGAGCCTTTTCCTTCCAGGGGCGCCCATTTCTCCCAGAGATAGCCATTTTTCTGATCTTCAAATTTCTTCATTAAATCCTCTTCTGCAGAAGCTCTTGTCGGATCTGGAGCTCCGAGCGTCGGATTGACTGGATATTATACTCATCGCGAAGCTGACAAAGAATGAAGAGGGGTCTTCTGGAATGAACTTTGCCCAAAGTGAGTTTAAGGCTTCCAAAAGTTTGGGCGCCCTTCTTGACTGGGAGCGCCCACTTTACCCAGACTTAGATTTATTTTTTGATTTTTGTGTTTGCTTCTGAATTTTGGTTCTCAGCCTTTGTCGAACCCCCTGTTCAGCTCCTCGTATCTGGTGACTACGAACTCTGATCGACGTACAAGATATCTCGTTGGAAAGCTGGATCAACTGCGAAGAAATTTCGTTAGACACACATCTTCAAATTCATCTGACAAACCTCTTGACAACTTGGGTGCCCTTCTTCAACTGGGGCGCCCATTCTTCCCAGACTTAACCATTTTTCATAATTTTCAACTACAAGTTTGAAACCTTCACTCTGAACCTTCGTCTTTGATTTGAATTTGCCGGAATACGACCAGTTGAAAATGCTGACGAAGACAGGCATCGTGAAGCTGGGCAGAATCTGAAAAGATTGAGCATACTTTTGGATCATGGTTGTTGAATTTACCCCTCCAAAAGGTTGGGCACCCTTCTTCAACAGGGGCGCCCAGAATTTCAACACTTAGTCAATTTTGTAATTTTTTCCAAATTCTTCACGTTGATTTCAGTTTGAAACCTCCCGTTTGGCGTTGAATTCCGGATGACTGAATGATCTGATAACTGCACTGCTGAATCCATTGTGAAGCTGACAAAAAAGTGAGGAAGTTTGACTGGAGGCTTGAAACCCTAAAACTGACATTTGATGCCCTAAAAAGGTGGGTGCCTTTCTTTAACAGGGGCGCCCAAACTCAACAGTGTTAGAAAATTTTCATGACTTTTCAACTTTCTTCCTCGTTCCTCGTGCATGTTCATCTTTTCACCCTCTGCTGGAAGTTTAAGTGTTGAAATTGACGCCTGGCAGTCAGATGACCTCCATTGATGATCTCAGAGCTCCAGATATGCTTCTGAAAAGCAGAATAGACCCAGTAGGGCAAAACTGATTATTTTAAGATTCTGACTGCACCAGCCTGATATGGACGCATTTTGAGCCAATCAAAATCAGTTCAGACCCTGTCGGACCAACTTTCTATTTTTAGAAAATTTTGCTAGTATCCGTTTCGAGAGAAACCCAGTAAAACCCAGAAAATGTTTACTAAATTTAGAAAATTTCTAAAAATAACAGTTTTCCTAAAATTTAGGGATGAAAAACTGAGATTTGGGTTTTGTAGATTAAGCTGCTCTTAGCAGACCCAGATCGTTAGATTTTGAAAATTTAGCATTTTAACCCCTAATGCAAGACCTGCACACCCAAATTTTGACCTTTTTGACTGATTTGACAAGACTTTTACTCATTTCTTCAAAAATATCTAAGTGTAACAAAAATTTTAATTTTAGGGTACAACAATATTATAATTATAAATTATATTTATATTAATTTTAATAATAAACTAAATAATATAATGCAATCAGTACTAGTTCTACTTCTATTGCTTGACCCACCTTCAAAATCGATTACGCTGCAAATATGTATATATCTATGATTTTTATATGTTTTTTGTACGGACGTATCTAACCCCCCCCCCAAAAAAAATTGTCATACGATGTATGTACTATACCCGATTCAACAACTTAGCATAAGTATGATCAAATCAGTAACATAGCTAATAATAACTTGTGGGTAATTAGAAATTATGATTTCTTAGCCTTCCATAGTGTTCTTCATCAATTTGTTATCAAAATTAGGATGTTAATGCCTATTGTTGCAACTCTTAATACAAGCCTCACTTAACCTTTATCATAGCCATAAAATGTTGCACTTTATAGTGATACAAAATAGTTAGAGCTGGTATACTTTTGTAATCTCCCCTTATTTTTAGTAATCATCTCACGAATCTAATATAATTAATTAAATACTAAATGGTAACATTTATATTTAATTAATTAATTATTAAAGTGACTTTATTAAATGCATTGTTAAAATATAAATAAAGTCACTTTAGTAAGGCTAAATATATGGAAAATGAAAAGGTGGTGAAAAGGAATTCATTATCATCTTTTAAATTGTTATAGGGAGTATTTTGGAGAGCTTGGCTTTGAGGGAGTTTGAGACCAAAACCCTTGGGTTTGAGGGTGGATTAGATGAAAATGTAATACCATCAAATGGTAAATTCATTCAGCAGTGAGCATTAATGGTAAATTCATTCAGCAGTGAGCATTAATGCTTGGTTTGGAAGATTTTGGAAAATTTGTGAAGTCTTTAAAAAGACAAATTTCAGGAGGGGTTTGAAGAATTTACCAGAATTTGGCAGAGGTGTTCTGAGAATTAATGCTTGTATAAATGCATAATTAAATATTGGTTATGTTCAGATTGACAATATTAAATGATATAAATCCTGAACGAGTCGTGCCAAGGTAGAGAGTATATTGGATGCCAACGAGGGAATAAGGTAATTTTTGAATTGATTGATTTTAGCCGCCAACCTTAGATAGTTTGGAGTGTGTGAATCTGGCCGTCTATATTCTAGTATTGCGTATATTAACACCAATCAAGGGAAGATTGAAATAAGTTATCGCTGGGCGTGATTTCCTGAAAGATGGAGCGCCATATTTAATACATCAAAGAGGAAATTAATTCTTATAACTGACAGTCGTGGCAATGGTAATTTGATTGCCATGTTCAGATTGTACTATGGGTTGCGCGTAAGCTTGTATGCTGGCCGACTCACATACGTAAGGGGGGTCGTGAGCAGTTGGCGGGCATAGAAATTAAAGATGGTGACATGGCACAAGAAGATCAGCGCTGCGAGTGCATTAAGGAATCGCGCAGTAGGAAGAGCCTCGTGAAGGGAGCTAGTATTGGTCAGGTTAGCAGTGTGTGAATTGTAGATGCCTATGCTGCTGCCATGCATTGGTAATAGTGACTATAAGTGCTGGGCGACTAAGGAGCTAACCAATCAATAAGAAGAGTGGCGTCAAAATACTTCTGCTCTTACTGGAAGGTTAATCTTCTAATATTATGAGGTCAGAAATATGTTTGTTTCAAGTCTTCTATAATCTGTAAATTATTATGTACATGATTAATAATTAAGGGAAATTGATTGAGCCAGTTGATGCGTCTATTCTGTCTGAGAGTTCCGGGACATTGTGAATGTTATATAAAAATATTGCAAATCCAAGGTTATAACAATCTGCATACAAACAAAACTATTACAGACCTGTTTATGCAAACTGTTTGACAAATTGTCTTTGGAGAAATAAGGATAAATAGAAAAAACATTGGTGAGAATCGGTGTGGAATCTTACAACTTTCTCGTTTCATTCAGCAAGTTTAGATCCTCTAGAAATTATGATAGTGTAGTATCATCCCCTTGTATAACATTCTTTCTTGAAAATAAAATCTTAAGATGTGCTGGGCATGCCCTAAGAAGCTTATATCTTCTACCTTTTTGGGGAAAAAATATTGGGGGTTTCATGAGCCATGGTCGAACTGATACCATGTAATATACACCTTCAAACAGAAGTAGGAAATTGAACACCATTTGCAAACAAAAAATTGAGTATGTTGTATAAGACTATAAGTTTCATGAGATCAATTCTGGCCACTTGGATTTTGAAGTGAAAGGTTTTGGTTATCAGTTTCTTCAATTTTGTTTTTCCCCCCCAAATACAGCTGATTGAATAACCTTGATGATTTTCATGAGTTTTATTTTCTTGATCCATTCAATGTGATTCAGGGAATCCTGACAAGACAAAGCACTTATCTGAACTAGAAGGAGCCAATGAAAGGCTTCAGCTGGTGAAAGCAGATTTACTTGACACGGGATCCTTTGATGCAGCTATAGATTCCTGTGAGGGTGTTTTTCACACTGCATCTCCTTTTTACCTTGATGTCAAAGATCCCCAGGTATAGCAGTTTTATACCTTTCTACATATTCCATGCATATAATTTTGTAAGGATAAATGCTCACAAATTTTTTTAACATTCATTCAAATTGTTATTTATTAAGAAGGGTAGATCCATTTACCAGGGGTTAGCAGTACCCAAAGTTTGAAGTTCTATTTAGATTCAGGTACATTTCAGGACTTATTTTTCTTAAAATCTTCCTTGTAAAGTAAAAGTAACTATTTGAAGAAATATGACAAACTTGTTCAGGAAAGTTGAACAACTTAGCAGAGAAAGTTGAGATGTATAGCTAATGGTACAGTTATCTCTAAATGTCTTGAAAATTTTGTTTGTGGAAAGTTGATTGTTATGTAAAATAAAGGACGAAGAGAACAATACAGGCACTGCAAAGAATGTATTTCCTCATCGTGCAAACAAGAATAGGTTGTATTTCTGATTTATTTCGAACACGAACAGTTTCAAATTTACAATATACTTTACATATCCAAATCATTCGATCATACCAAATTTTTTTATGAGTCCAGCATACTAAAAACTTATTTCAAGTTTGTACTTAAAAATTTCCATAATTTTTCTGAACAAATACAAGACAAATAAAAATTTAAGGAGACCTTAGAAGTTCCATGCAGCAGTTTTACGGTACTTGAGCATAAAAAATGACATCAATACATTAGAGAGGCTGAAGAAGATCTATGGATCTGTAAAAGGATACCTTGCAATGTATGACTTGGTGCTTTTGAGTCACATCCAAACATTTTGGCTCTGCTACTTGCTGAACCATCTCACCATAGTGCTGTGATTTCTTCAACACATTTTTCTTGCAAGCATTTTTTCTAATTTCTTTGCCACAATGAAATTTTGGTGGCTATACATGGTTGAGAGATGTCATGTCCCCGAAATTGTAACACCAAATATGAAATATTGAAACACAAAACTGAATAAATATCAAAAGAAATTGCCATTTAACTATTATTATCATAAGTATAATTAGCATAGATAATAATACAATTATCTATTAAATAGAGCAATTAATATCGTTAAATTAAAATATCATAATAATAGAAAGTCACAAGAAACTGATATTATCTATGCCTTAGTAAATAATAACAATTGATATCATAGTAAATAATAATAACAATTAACATTATACTATCATAGTAAATAATAACAATTAATATTATTAATTGGAAATATCAAAATAACAAGAAACTATGCCTCACTAAAAAATAATAATAAATGACTACCATAAATATTATAATCATAAAATAACCCAAGCCCAATTCATAGGCTGAATATAAAATATAAAATAAAAGAAAATAAAAAAATATAGAATAAAATAAAATAAACAAAATAAACAAATAAATACAGAAAACTAATCAACATTGGTTATGAAAGGGCAGCGGTTAAGTGAGAAGGTATTAGCATATACAAAGAGGTGTGCTGCTTTGAAGTGGTGCGATTTCCACCAAAAGATATACCCCTTATCTAATTGGGGGTATTTAAAGGGGAGAGGCTTCCAAGCAATGGGGGGAATCGTATGGAATGGGATGTGAATAAAGGGGAAGGGAATAAAACAGTTAGCAGCGGTATTATAAGGTTGAAAGAGGTGAGTAAAGAATCAAAAAACCTGGAGAGATACAACAACTCAGGTGATGTACTCACTTAGCAATAATATTTAGCATATTTTGAATCTAAAAAACAGATATTGCTAATCTGATTATTGGTGTAATGCTTTCTTTAGTATTAACATGATGATAATGATGCTGATATTGACTTAAAGAATCAGTAATAAATGCAAATGTATTTGATTGCTAAAAGATTGTCTTTTGAGTGTTTGCAAGCTTATTGGGAGGAAGGGTGTGAGGGAAGTGGTGCCTAAAACCCCACCCAAGTTCGCCCCTGGAACCCAAGGTAGGGATGGGCCTTGGAGGGGTGGAAATTCCACTCATAGTCCGCCCAGTCCCAAGGCATGGGTGGGCCATGGAGGGGTGGGGGTCCCACTTAAGCATCCGCTGAGACCATGGAGGGGTGGTAGGCCTAGACCACTTGTATGCTCGCTCGACTGTCACCAATAAGTTAAGTGTCTTCCGAGGTGATGACACGGGTAGAGAAAGTAGGTACAAGTGTTTCCACTAAGCATGCCACTCCAAGGGTGGAATAGTCTTGGTCAGACGTTCTTGCCGCTTGGGGCCAAGAGGTGGGTAGTCTTGGTCGGATGCTTGTGCTCTTGGGCTTAGATGGATAGCTTCGGGCGGATCTACCCATGCCACTCCTCCTATGTTTTCATTATTGCTTTTGTGATTATGTTTATATGTTGGATATCTAGATATTAATGCTAATAGTGGTATGTGTTTGTGGAAATGTTGTTAATATGGTGAATGCAGATGTCAATCCAAGATTACTTCATTGGGAAAAAACATTCATTTGAAAAGAAGAAACCCTAAACCTAATCAACAAGCGAATTCTAGGGCTAAGTTGGATAAGGGACATTATAAGAGATTTATATCTTATCCATTGACAGTTGAATGGAATGGTGGAATGACAGTCATAGTCCTCACTCGGGATATATATATATTTCAACTCAAGAACTATAATACTTTTATATTTTGCTTCGTCATATCTATCCTGGAAACTTTGTTCTCATTCTTCTCTAGAAAAATAGTATACATTGTCAATTTCTTCAATGTTCCATGGACTCTTTGGGAAGTTAGGGGGACAATCCTTGGGGACAACAATTTTTCTCCCAATATTTGGGGACCTTGTGGGGGGGTTGCTATTAAAATAATATATAAATATTTTTATTTGAAAGATTAATTACCAAAAATAAGAAAAGAAGGTGCAATTTATCATTTATGTAAACAATACGAGTAACAAAACCTGAATTTATACAAACTTATACTGTTTTACAACATTTTGCATTAGATACAATGAATCTTAGCATGTCTTCACTATTTTATTCGGTGGAAATTGTACCATTGACCAATACTCTACTGTTAATTTGTAGGATCATCTTTTGAACTGTCTGATGTCTCAATATCAGCCATGTTGTAAACAATTTGAGCAAATTCAGGCACTGCTTCGGCAATTTCTGTTGTCAAAGATGATAAAAGTTGTTGCCATTCATCATATGAAAAAAGAGTACCGGGCTCCCACATTATTCATCAAATAAATAGAAGTAGATACACCAATGCTAGCCAAAATTTGAATGGCTCGTTTTATAATATCATTCAGGAGCTTCAACATATTCCCAAATAAGGGATTCACTAGAGTATAGAATTTGATAAAGAGGTCCACAACAAGTTGCAATGCCAATGTACATGTGTGAAATCCAAGCATCTTCACTAATATCATTATATTTACTTTCTAAATTGTTTGACTGTAACCATAGTAGCATCACTCAGAATCAAGATTGATTCGGCAAACCATAAGTATGAATGGAATTCAATCTCTTGGGATTTAATCTAGCACAACCCAAAACAATTTTTATTTTTTGCTTTTCAAAACTAGAGTGGGGGTCTAGGTGTGGCATCCCCTAGTGGGGTAAATGGAAAGCACCCCTCATGGTGTTCGAGTCCAAATTAAAGGCTTTGAGGTCACAAGGACCTTCATCGTGTATTGACCTTTCTTTTGGTTTTCCTCTTCCTCTTGCACTTGCACTTGCAGTTACACTTGTTGTTGGCGATTTGAAATGAGGGTGGGCAAGCCTTGGTGGGCTTGTCTTATATATTAGGTTTAGGTTTTTAATTTTTTTTAAAGAGTTTTTTTAAAGGGGAACATCTTGAGGTATGTCCCTTGCATTGCAATGCCATCCCAAGGATGGCTCCCTTGTGGAAATTGGGGGGGGGGAATAGGTGAGTGTTTCATCGCTGACCTTGGGATGTCTCCATTCCTTGATATTTCACATTTAATCTGGGGTATTGGGAGTATAGGGTGTCCCCAAAGGCACCCTCTTGAGGGGAACGTCTTCAAGGACGTCCCTTGCATTGCAGTGCTATCTTGGGGATGGCTCCCTTTGGGAGTGATGATTGGGGAGACAACAAGAGGTGTTTTGTTGTTGTCCTTGGGAAGCCCCTATCCCCTAGGGTGTCACATTTAATCTAGAGAAGTGCCATTGAGGAACATTGAATTTCTTTCACCAATCTACTTGTACTCTCCCTTCCAAGACGACACATGCACGACTCATACTCATAGGCTTTTTTGTGGACAATTCTCCTATTGGACCTTGGAAATCAATGTAAGGCATGGTGTCGGTTCCCTTTTGTCAATTTTGATTTGGAATTTAGTGCTCCCTATTGCTGGAATACAATCTACAATCAAGCTTTGAGAAACTTCCTAATTGAGGATGGCAGTTATGGATACTATCATCAACTTCATCAACTTTGGTTTCATCTTCATAACCATGCTCATCCATATACTCATTTTTCTCATTTAAATTGAGGACAAATGAACCTCCTTATGTAGTAGTTGGTGAGAGGGGCCATCAAAAACACAAAATTGAGTGAGGTTATACAACCATCCCACATATTAGAGGCAAGGAAATGTGTAATTGATCATTGTTTTTTGGTAGAAAGCATCGATGATCATACCGAATCAAGGATTTATGGAGTTAAAATCTTATCACTCATCATCAATTGTGCACCTAGTATCTAAGGTGCTAAGTATGTGAGGAGGATGACTACGAAGATTTACCACTTTGTTGGCAACACTCTTCTTATACTTGATCACCATGTGATGAAGGTAAAATACCCATTGCAAATGTGGATGTTCATGAAACATAGTAGGAGAATTGAAGAACTAAAGGGGTTGATTATGATCCATTGCTAGCATTTGGACCAAGGCATGGATTTTTTTTGTTGTTGTTGGAGGTGGTACAATTGATTTTGGATTGTGGCAAGGTTGTTAATGATATGTAATTGAGCATATAGAAGAAAAAATGGGAATAAACTGTTGTTAACTACAGTTGATTGGCCCTTGACACCTAAATTATGCTGGTTTGAATCGTCAAGCCAACTCTTTACGAAACTAGTCTTTTGTTTGATAAAAGCACCAAAAAACAGTGGGTTATCAATAACACATGAATAATTTGTGGGTTATTGAATAACCTGCAAGTTTTTGATGGTTTTTTCAAAAAACTGCCTCTACTCACTTATGAGTTTTTCATTTTTCATTTGTGCTTCTTTTTTATAGTACTTGTTCTAGAATGAAATCTTTTTAGAGTATAGGTGAAGAAAAGAATTTGCAGATTAGGGATTCGGAGGATTATCCTCACCAATTGGTTGGACCACACCTCAGTCATTGTTGTTTTTAGTTTTATGCATTCTTTCTGAAGGTTTGGAATCTTTGGATATTTTGTATGAGGTATTTGATGATTGTGACTGAATTTGAAGGAAGGGGAACCAAGATACTAGACCATCGACTTCACATTTTGTAGCGTATGAGTCTCATAGGCTAATTGTGTTTTCAAGTTTTGTTTTGTACTTTAAGTTGTAATTTGTACTTGATTGAGAATATGAATCTCATTGAGAATTCAAGAGTCTAGTCTCAAGATGATGTCTACAATTTGTAATTGGCAACATTGAACAAATTCTATTTTGTTGCCTTATGTTTGTTTTCATTTCTACACACAATATTTGGCATGAAATAACAATAATAGTTGTTATTTTCTATTTTTATGACTATCTCAACAGTTTTTTTGATAGATTAGTGAGCATTCTATTAGGGCCTTTTCCCATGGTTAAACCAAAAAGATACCAAGTACACAAAAATGGCTAGTACTGGCCTAGACTAACAAACCTCAATATGCCTACAAATGCCTAAAGGGAGCAAGAAGCTCCATAGATTTAACAAAACATATACATATTAGTCATTAGGATGGCACTCCCAAAAAAGACATCTAAAACTCATAGATCAACAATAGGGAGGGGTTTGTTTAGCTTGTATCACACCCTAGTCACCAACCCCAACCTCCAACACCAAATCTAAGTCTTCAACACCCCTAGTGGGCCCTCTAGCATCTGCCACTACCAGCACATCTCCTTTAGGTTTGGACACTTGAATGCCTTTGCAATCCTCCTAGTAATAAAAAACACTTGGGGTTATCATTGTTCACTTAGCTAAATGAGAAAACACCCCCTCCTCTAGTGTAGGTAGGGTAAGCAAACATGTGATAGCTAATTTTGCAGGACGACAAGGTGCTTACAACAATTCTCAAATTAACACAAAAATCATGAATCTATTGAAGCTTGTTACACACTGCTAGAAGCTTCTTGCTGTACGCACTAAAAAATCCCATTGTTGCAAATTGTTGTGCCTTTGTTCCACTTTCCTCCTTAACATCACTATCCATTGCTAGAGTCAAAGAAGAATCTTCATGTGTAGGAAATAGCACATGAACCACCCACTCTTGAACCTCTTTTGTTGGCACTTTTTCATCTAGTTTTTGTAGGAAGTCTCCAATATTGAATCTCTAAGCCTTCCTTGCTAGTATTACCAATGCCTTGTGGCTCCAATATGCTCTTCACAAGATTGAGGGTTTCAACAACATGGTAGTGGAAAATATTCCACAAGTGCTTTTCAAAAACCAAACCCTTGTAATTGGTATTTGGCAATCTGCTTGGAGTCTTACAACAAACCATCCTAACCAAGAATAGCCCGTGAAGAAAAAATATCACTGCCCATCCAACACCAACCAAACTAGTGCCTAGTGACATCTTTGTGTGTGACAAAAATCTCTTTGCCACTTTCAATAGAACATCATGATCTATGGGGTAGCTATAATCATTATTTAATATAGCTGCCACCATATTTTTATTTTTTATTATTTATTATTGTTTTTTCATCTTTTTAAAAAAAAATAAAAAATTAAAAAGCTGGAGTATTACAATTGAACCCCAAACTGAAGAACAAAAAACAATTAACCTTGACTTAAAATCAAAGCTAAAATTTGATTAGCGATGTCCCTCGCTAAACCGATTCGGGGAGCGATGTATTTAGCCCTTCGCATTTGGACCCTTGTGGGCTAGCCAGATTGGTTAGAGGGTCAATGGTACATTTTGGAGAGTTTGATCGTTTTGGTTTTCAGAGCTCAGTGACTGGTTCACAGCAGGCGTTGGCATTTTAGGAGTCCACAGCTTCTGACGGCACGGGATTATCCTGAGTTTTGAGCGAGTTATGGAATTTTAAGTGATTAAGTTAATTATTTAACTTAATGCCTTTTTATTAAAGTCACATCGACTTTAATATATTTTTATATCACTTAAAATGTTCTAAAAGGAGATTTAATATTTTAATGACTTAAAATATTAAAAGTGCGCTCAAGTATTAAGTCTTGATGAAAGACTTGAGTAAATATTAAAAGATTTTAATGATTACTTCGTAAATTATCTTCTTGGAAATCGTGCCATTTAGTATAAAAAAGCTTTTGGCAATAGAAACTCATCTTTGACAATTTCACTTTGCCTTGTGCTATTTTCTCCTGTGCATTCTCCTGTGACCAGGGTTTGAACATTTTGTCCATTGAGGAACGATAACTCTTCAGTGTTGAGTGCTTTTGAGGCTGTGAAAGATCAGCTGAATCAGTGCAGTTGAGAACTTCATTCAGAGGTTCTACAGGTTTCATTCAGAGAATTATTATTTGGTTTTTTTCAGTTCAGAGGAGGGTTTCATCATCTTGAGGCGTCCTCACCAGCATCTCTCAGCTTTCATCCTTGTTTCTTCTGTGAATGGCTTGGGCCGTACTATTACCTTGGGTTTTGTGCATCTCTGGAAAAGGCGTGTGAAGGAAACTAGAGAAACGCCTTCTTCTTTGCTCATTTTTGTGCTTCAACATTGGCGTCTAACCCTACCAGAGCATTGTACCTCATTCTGGAGTGGGAGAAGTCAGATCTGGAGAGGTGGCGTGCTTATTTGCTTGTTTTCACCATTTCCGGCTGTCAAATGAGCAATTTCTTTAATTAAATAATCTGGAGCTATTCTGGTATGTGTATCATTTGCAATCTATTTGTTACAATAAAATGATGCAATCTACACTTTCATTCTGAAGCAAATAGTGTAAATTTACCTTTTATGAGCATTTATGATGTGCGCCCCTTCTCTTCTGTCTATCAAAAATTCTCTAAAAAACTTAAAAAACACCTAAAGACTTAAGAAAATTGGGTTTTGAAGTTGAGAAACTGACAAAGGCTCATCCCATTTAGAAATTTATTATCCAAAAGGAAGCCTAAGCTTTCCCAAGCATCTTTTCTTTCACCAATCAAAGCTAAGAAGGGGAATTGATCTGCACCCACATTGGTTAGAAGATCAATTACCTTGTTACATTTTTGGAAACATGTAAAAACTATATCATCAAAAGATTTGCAAAGAGCCAAGGCCTTATCTAACAATGCCAGTTTTTCTAGCTAGGACAAGCTATTTTATTCAATCCTTGAATAAACACTAAAGAGTCTCCTTCCATTATTAGTTTTTTGTATCCCAGGGAGGTGGATATTGAGAGACCTTTGATGACTGCTTCCCATTCAACTTCATTATTTGTCTTAGCACCTATAAAGAAGGAATTGACTTTAATGAAAAACCATTTGAATCTTGAATAACAACTTTGGGCCTCTGCTAATCTTGGATTGCCTCTTGAGGACCCATTGGTATTTTTTTTGTAGAATCCTTGAGGAGGTTTCATTCAAGACGATTGGTTTGTAACTACCTTTGTATCTATTACCTCATTAATAAGAGGAGAAAGTTGGAGATTCCACTATTTCAAATTTTGAACTTTGTTATTGAATAGTTTCATGCTTGCTGATGCAAGTGCCAATTTAGCAAAGCTTGACATCTTTGCCTTGAAGATGATCTATCCTTTAATATCTTGCTGTTATGCTGTTGATGGATACCCCAAAGAGTATAGATCAAGCCAATCTTTGTAATTGGTGTACAATGTCTATTATTATGTTTTGATAAAATTGGTTATTTGCCTATGTATTAATTGGTTGTCGGCTTCGGGTAGTTATAAGCGTCGATTGCTTGACGGTTGTATTCTGCTTAGAAACTGTCGAGTCCTTTAAATAGATTGTGTATCGTCAAGGAAAGTGGTATTATCTAGTTGGATCGACTTTGATCCTTGGTTGACCATCTTTGGATTTCTTTTGTAATAATTTCATGTGCGAATAAAGATATATTTTACGCATGTATCTAGTATGCATTGTTAGTTTTATTATTAATTCATTTATTTATCTTATCAGATAAATAATAGTAAACATTTGGCGCCATTTCCTTAAAGAAATCGGGTCAAATTTGAGAGATTCATGCCCTTAGACCCTAATAAAGGTGGGACAAGATCAAGAGATCAAGTGATCTTTAAGGATCATCGACCAAAGCAGATGTAGGAGAAGATTACGAGAAACATTTGAGAAAAATACAACCATACGATTCCCCAGTTGGAGCCCTTTCATAGAACACAATCAAGGTGAAAGTCAAGACAACATTCTCTAGACAAGGGATGTTGGGAGACAAAGTTGCATTCTTCACAAAATTGTATGAGAGAAGCTTTTGAGTCATTGAAAGGTTGTCAATCGAAGGAGAAGAAGCTGAGCCAAGGGTGTATAAAAGAAAATTTGAAGGTGAAACAAGTGCACAAAAGGCTGAAGCTGAGAGAAGAATTAAGGATTTCTATGTGGCCAAGAGTGTGAGAGAAGCACCAAAAATTTGAATCAAAACTCCCTCTCAAGAAGATTCCAGGTGCCAGGTTTGCATGAGAATAAAATCATGGTAAGCCCTAGTGGAGAAAAGCAAAAGTTGCCCAAGTTTATAGGCAATGGATTGAAGGATCCTGTACGACATTGTAAGACTTGTGAAACAATTTGGATGGAAAATGGGCAAGATGATAAAGTAATTTGGCTACACACTTTTCCAGCCACCTTATGAGGTTTAGTGATTGACTAGTATACAAAACTTGATCAAGTCTCTTGAAATACATGGGAGAGATTAAAGAAGGCCTTATAAGAAGAGTTTAAATTGCTTCGTTATGATAATGAAATAGTAGCAAAAATTTACAATACAAAACAAGGTAAGCATGAAAACGCACAAGCTTATAATTGTAGACTTAAAGAATTGCTTGTAAAGTTAGAAACAAAACCAGCCAACGGTCTCAAGAAAAGATGGTTCATTGAAGGTCTACTTCCACCATTTAGGAAAAAATGAAGGTAGTACCACCCTCTTCCTATCCAGAAGCCTACAATCGGGCAATGGACATAGAAAGTGAAGATAAAATGTCCTTGCACAGTAAAAGAAAAATAGAGGAAGATAGAAGTTCAGATGACAATAGCGACAATGAATTGGGAACGGTACAAGCGCTTCAGAGGGACATGCTCTGAATGATGAAAGAATTGAAGCCAGAGAAAGAAACCATCGAAGAAACTAACAAACTATGGTGTATTGAGTGCAACATTGAGGGGCACACAAAATGTAGCTGTCCTAGAAAGATGTTTTGTGAGATTTTCCAAGTTATGGATAATTCAATAAAGGAGTGCACATACAATTTGAAGACTAGGAGAACATAAGTACTCTTTACATAGCGAGAGGAGTCCACTCCATCGAAGCCACATAATGTGTCTCCAAGAAGTTATCGAAATCAAAGAGGACGAAGCCAAATATAGTACAAACCCAAAGGGTGCCCTATCATACAATGTTGACAATGTAGCGAATGGAGGAACATTGAAAGAGATTGCCCGAAAAAGCAAGACAAAATGCAATTATTGTGCAAATGGTGTGGACCTAGAAACTACAAAGACACTGGATGTCCGAAGCAAAAGGCTAGTGTCAACATGATTGATTAAGGCATAATGAAGTATTGGCCATTACTCGTGCCCAAGCAATGAAGGCTGGGTACCCAGACCCACATACAAAAAAAAAAGGCTTCATGAAGTGAAGTGGAGAATACTATGGCTAATGAATGACGCCACTCAAGTGCAAATGCTAGTACGGTAACAAATCGATTACAATCCGAGAAAAATATTGCACCTTCAAGCTACTGTACCAATTTAATTAGTGGATTTATTACAAAGCATTCATGAACTTTGAAATGCTATTTTATTAGGGGAGAATGAGATGATGCATGCTATGAACTAGTTAGAATATTGTGAGAATGAAGATCCAATAGATGAACCTCTACTATCAGGCGAATGTTACTGATAGTTAACATGACAAAGATATCGACGGTGATGAATATGGAGATCCTTGGAAGGAATCTCACTAATACAATTGTTGATGGCGGGTCTAGCGTGAACGTACTTTCGAAGGACATTTGGAGAATTTTGGAAAGTTGACCATTTGGCCCCCAACTTTTCAATTGGTGGGTGTAGATCAACAAGGTATTAAGGTACTTGGAGTTTTAATGGGACAAAAGATAATTATGGGAACTCAAGCATTTTTGTTGAACTTTGTGGTCGTTTCATTAAGGAGGAAAGTGTACAATGCATTGTTAGGTTGGGGATGATTGGTGGCAGCCAAAGTCGATCACAACTAGAAAAAGAATACAATTTCCATTGAGAACAAGGGTCAGACATATGTAATTGATTTAAAGAACCAAGCCATAAGTAAGGAAGCAGCTTCCTTCACTTTGAACTTCAAAGAAGAATGGAAAGAGAAGCATGACCTGGGTTTGATAGAACCAAATGATGAAGGGATTCTACAATCACATTAATGCTCAGAGGATGAAACAAATTCTCTCCACAGCCTATTTCATTGGAAAATGGAGGACTATGAGGTATTTTCGTTGACTTGTAATTTTCTCGGAGCTCGAAGCGACAACTCTTAGTGAAGAGCAATCGATGAAAAATGATTTTGAAAAGCTGGATAGTTTGTGTGCGGGATGCAATCCATGGTTGGCAAAAGACAATAGTTGCAGTAGAGATATCCGAATTTGCAAAAGAATGCAAAATTATTAACAATACGTCTTAAAGTACTAAGAGTAAAATATTTAATTTGGAGTGTACAAATATTGGTCAAGACAAATCAACTTCACAAAAAATTTACAGAAAAATAAAAAGAAAATCAGAAAATAAGAAACAATTAGAACGGAAAAGGAAAAAAATACGATATTGAAAAATTAAATAATGGAAAAGCAATGCACAAAGTATGGGTTCAATTAAAAAAGGGAAGAAAACTCATTGTATGGAAATGTAAAGCAGGCTCAACGAAGGGAATAAAGCATTTACCTCTTAATCACACCGTACGACCTTTGCAATTGGTACGGCTAAAGAACTCATTCATACGACATACTATATGGCCTTTGCAACTAGTACGGTTAAAGAATTCATTCATATGGCACACTGTACGACCTTTCATTGTGCACATTGTATGACATATTCATGATCACATCATACGACCCATTCCGAACCAGTCAATTGTACGACGAATTCATCCTTTACTCTTGCAATGTATAAAATCAAAAACTTCCATTGTATTCCGTCCATCATTTGCTTGTTGGTATTGTATGGCTTGTGCAAATATCTTCACCATATGATGTCGGTCATCGCCAAAATACTACCTTACGTTGTATGGGTTCATTACATCATACAACCTATTCTTGATTATAACATACAATCAAGCTATGCTCCACGAGGTTTCGGGGACGGGGACGGTAGGGTATGGTGGGATGAGTTTTCGGTACGGGGGTACTTTTGGCCCATTTTTTAGGGGACGGCAGGGGATGAAAGGGGACGGTTGATAAACAAATAGGGAAATTTTCAAAAATATAGAGAAATTTCAAATGTTCATAGTATAACATTGATAAAGCATTCATCATAGACATTTTATAAGCTTAATACATATCATTAGACTTGAATTGAGATTTCACATGAGAAACGACAAACAAATTAACATAATTCAAATGCTTTTCATTATCAATGTGCATACATATCATATAAGAGTCTGATAATTATAAAAAAAATGCCCAAAGGCTCCAAGTCTCAACTATGAAATGACATGATAAACATAAAACTAAGAAAATATGTGGCTGTCTGGTGTCCTAATCAGCAGATGGTAGGTCTAAATCAACATTGCCCTCGCCATCAGAGCTTGAGTCTAAGTCAGTGTCAGTGTCCATGTCAATAGAAGGGTCTACCTCAACCAATGGAACCCCAACCAATCCCTCCTGTGCATCCTCCTCCTCAATCTGCATAGCATCTTTGGGATTAACATCCCAACGCAAGACTGGAGTCTGACGATACTCAGTATATTAGCGATCCTGTAGCCGCAAAGCACTGTGTACAGCCACCAACTTCTCCGATCGTCTAGAGGTAAGGTTGTTCCTCTTGGCTGATTGGATGAAGCTTTGTGGACCAATCCCTCTTTGCAACAAAGGAATTGGCAACTTGTGAAAGAAGATGAATGGCAAGTACTCTCAACTCTAGTGCATCCTTCCCATGCCACGTCCACCATCCAATAGGGTCGGTTTGAGCCAATGTAGCTCTATCCGACCTCGCCTTTGGTTTGCTGAAGGTTGGACCACGAAGATTGGCAAATGCAAGCCACTGTGTGCGAAGTATAGTAGATTCCTCTAAAGAATACATTTTTGTAAGGGCCCTCATGAAGCCTTCTTTCACCTCTTCATCATAAGATGGAGGCACTCTCCCAGGTCTCAGTGCATACCATTTGGGATTGAGAGCATAGGCTGCCATATGAAGCGTGGTGATCATAATGTCCCACTGTCATGTCACAATGGGCCTAAGATGCTCCTCATAAAATCCCAAAGTAGGGTCCCTTTTATGAATTGCTTGCTTCTTTGAGTTCTACTTCTTTCTTGCATTTGAATTTCAACATCCTCACTATCACTATCACTGCTGCTCATGATTGTTTTTTATAAAATTTCTGATTTCAAAGAGCTGCAAGTTAAAGAAAAAAAAGAAAAAAGACCCACAATGCCCTTCCTATGTGTTGAAAAACTTAAAAAAAACTTGAAAGAATTAAAAACAAATTGCAAATACAAAAGAAAGATGAAAAACATACCTCTAATATGGTGGAAATAATGCCCTAAGCTCCTCTTCAACCTGCTGTTCTCTCCTTCACTCAGCTGCTGTTCTCTCATTTCAATTCCCTCGGGAACCCCTGTCACCTTTCTTGTTGTTTTCCTGTCTATCATTTCTTCTATTGAACGATCGTGACGATTGGGACTAGTTAAACTTTTTCTTATTTTTCTCCCTGTGAGCAGCCATGGACTTCACCCTTTGCTCTTGCTTGACAGATTTTTCATATACCTGGTCCATATTAGTGGGACCATGAACATCTACTTCTCCACCAATTTGAGCATTCAGTCCTATTGTAAACTTCCTTATCTTAAACCTTTTGTCCTTTTGGTACTGTGGAATGTACTTCAAAAGGCAAGTGAAGTTTTCCCAGTATTCACTAAGCGATGCCTCAGTGGCATCTCCACTCACTGTTCCATCAAATTTTGGGGGCATCACCTTCTTCATGTCTCTTGACAATTCCTTAGCCAGTTGATCCCTCTTGGCTTCATCAGACATTTACTCGGAATGGGTCTCACTTTGTTCGCTTTGTTCATTATTGTTATGATTATCATTCTCACCTTCCATAGAGGGTTCCTTTTCAGGTCTTCCCCTTACTTCCCCTTCCAAGATGTGAATTCTTTCCCTTGTTTCATGCAACAATGTGAGGATTTGATCCAATTTTCCCTTGGAAGTTCTGGATGGTTGCCCCACTTCTTGGCTTTTATCTTGATTGTTTCTAGTGCATACCATATTGTTGTCCTACTTAGACCTGTTGGTTCCATTTTAAAGGCTTACGTTAGTTTTTCATTTATTGCCTCAGTTAAACACAAACAAATGATATTTCATACATTCCCATGTTCAAAAATTTGAAGAGAAGAGATTTGACACAAAATTTGTTCAACATTCCTTTATTTAAGAAAAAATGGTTTTACACATCGTCTTTATTTATAAATAGGGTCAAGCATGGATTTGCATATCATCCTTATTTATAATAGAGCATAATATGGATTTGTATATCATCCTTATTTATATTAGGGCATAATGTTATGCTACTATTTATTGAGGTCAAGAGGGGTGTAGCCCTCTAATCCACTCTTAGAGCTGATTACTATTATTTTAGGAGGGGGATGCACTTGCAGGTGCTCACCCACGCCTTTTGGTTTGTTTACAGGTGTGTTCACACTACACTCGCTAGGAACATATCTGGACGTAGAAGGTTGGTCTAACGAGTTTGGAGCATAGCGAGTTGCAACCTTGGCTGCTTCTTTTATCTCCTTCTCATGACCGATGCGTTTCATGGCACCGCTAAGAGTTTCCTCATCCCTAAGCCATATTTCTCTTTCATGGTTGTTCCTTCTATTGTTTTTGTTAGAGCTCGAATCTCCTTGGCTTGAAGGTATTTGGCATTTCCAGCTATAGATTTCCGGGCAATCATTTTTGTTCTCACCATTCTGGTACATATATACATATTTCCAAACATGAGTCATTCAATATTGGATTTATAGTCACGTAGTAAGCTCATAGGCCCAAAGTGTGGAACCTGGTAGCTCTGATACCACATGTAACGTCCACAATCTTATCACAAGGAAATTACATGGAATTTTTAACTTCAAAGTAAAAAGTAACTATTCCTAAAAATTAGGAAAACAAAATTTCTTCAATAATCATAAGATACATTTTCATAATTGAAACATGGGTAAGCATTTTAGATTCCATTTCAATAATTCAAACTAGAAAGTACATTTCACTATTCTTTTCATCAATTTTCCTCATATACATTTTCAAGTATAAATAAACATTAAACAAATAAGGATTAGGGTTAGAGATCCATATCTGGATACTTTCTTTCTTTTCCATCTCCCAAGACTTAGCAAGTCAATTGCAAGAGGGAGAGCATCACCCAAGTGCTTTACCTCCAACCATGGACTTAAGTGGTTCCCCGCACACTTTCCGAATTGGAAGTGGCCTTGCCCTTCAACAAAGGGAATAGTTAAGAACCCCCTAATAATAGCCATTTGAGCTCTGGTGTTGTGCCCTACTTACCAATACCGTCTATCATCTATGGAAACTTCCAACAATGATAAATAACTTTGATTGCGTCAAGCATTCGGTACACAGTGAACCGACACGTGCATGCAGTGACTCATGCACCCACTTTGGCCAAAGTTGTTTGTATTAAAATACATTCACTACTTACTTGGAGTGAAGTTGTATGTTCACCCACCTTACTCGACTTGGAGACTTATTTGATCTAAGGTTTGATCAACTGTAGACCCAAAAGGCCCTACAGTCATAATGTTCATACTAAACCACACCCACTAAGGTGTTCACAAAACAGAATAATCCCAAACTCATAAACTAAGTAAGACACCCTTGTTGCGATTCTGGCATCATCGGGATTTAGGAACTTGCCTTTGAAACAAGTCCATACACTCTCATAAGGACGGCCATTTACCTTTTCTAAGGTTAACAAATACTTAAAGATGACTCTTACATCATCAACTTGACCCAAACATGGTCATGCAACAGTTTGACAGTGTGTCGCACTCATACATAAAAGCATCATAGAATGTATCATGTGAGGGATTACTTCCCTTTTTAAATATAGAGTAGAGATTCTCAAAAGAAAACAATTAAAGAGTTGGTAACATTTTCAACACTAAGTGACAGGTTTTACTGAGGTATAATATAACCCAGTTTAAGAGCATTTTTCATTCCATGCTCAAACCCCATAAGAATATATACATAAATTTTAGCATGTTAAGACCTATAAAACATTCTTTTAGACGTTAAGGAGTTACTGAAATTCAGTCTTTAAAACTCATTTTCATAACTTTCAGATTTCATCATTTAAACAAATCAGTACCTCTCTGTTCAAAGTTTCTATTTTATACCTTATCAAAATATTAGCTTTTAACTTCCCATTTCAGAACTTAACATAATATGCCCAAGCCATTCATGAATACTCACTCTTTTCACCTACATGCAAGAATCAAGAATAGAAAATAAATCAGAACTTGTAACATGCCTGTTAACACTTTCTGAGAATGCTTTCAACAGCCCTTTGAACACTTTGACCTTTGCACTCTGAGCTTCTTCCCCACTTAGCTTCTTCCTTATTTCATATGCGAAACTGCAGACCTCTAATAACATTTATCCAAAATTTATACTATCAGATTTTTAGACTGAATATACTGTGAACAACACCAAATCTAAGGTTCTACCTTTTTCGTAACCCTTCTACGAAACAAAACACCAGAATTTATGGACAGAAGTTCTTAACAACTTGATTCCCACTAGTGCCCTTCACTAATGTAGTTAGTTGAGATCATCAAATGAAATCAGTTGAGGCAACTTCAAAATAATTTCCACCACGTTCAAGCAGCTGTAAAATAATTAAATATAAGTCTTCTAAAACCTTCTTCAGCTCCCACGTTGAAACTGCCTTCATAATTTGACTCATTTGGAGTTTAATTTATAACAATGTCTTGGCCACTAAGTGGCTATAAACTAGCAGATTTTGGTCGACCAGTTTGCCTCCAAAATAGGAGCTGATAACCCACTTATAACCAACTAAAATCTGTTAACAAAAATCATTCATTATGCTGACTTTTTCAAAACTAGAAAAGCTGGAAGTTTAGCGCCACCTTTGGGCTGTTGCAAATCCTACAAAATAGCAATTATTCTTGCCTTTTTAAAGGCATGCGGAGCTGATATTTTCTGTGCACGTGGTGCTTTAAATCTGCAAAATATTATGGATATCAAATGCATCATATTCACCAAAATATGTGCCCCTTTATGACCACTTTATTTTCCTATTATTATGCAATAAAAGCAGATTATTCAAACCTTAAAAAGAATCCTTTACACAGCCAATTCGTGGCTTCCTTTCTTGTTAAACGTTTGCATTTATTTCATGTTTCAAGCAGCAATATTATGGCCTCTTTTGATGGCCTTTTAATTTGGCTTTCCAAGCCTTATAGCTT
>VDFB02020932.1:0-28991 GCA_007258455.2 Sequoia sempervirens
TCTCCCTCTCACCCTACCTAGCTAAGTCCCCTAGCTAAGTCCTCCTCACTCTAACCCCTTTTCTCCCACTCCTTCTCTTTTAAACTCACTTCCACCCCCTTTCCCCATCCCACCCTACCTAGACAACTCTCTCTCTCTCTCTTAAAATTCTCCCTCCCTCTAAAGACATACATAAATACATACAAGCATAATACATATGTACATAAAATCCTACATCCATACAATATACATGCACTAATACATATAGGCATACATACATACAAGGATATATACATACATTAACATTAACGAAGACATAACATTAATGAAGACATAATGCGAGTGCGTTATGTCTTGCTTGGCAGGTATGCCAGATAAGAAAAATGTCAAAAGTAGGAAATAACGTGCTCGCATTATAACGCGAGCACAATATATTTTTCTTTGGGAATCCCCGAGCCTTAGCATTGGTATTTGCCTTGGAATACCAACCCAAAGGCTTGGAGGGAATTCCAAATGATTAGAAATGTGTTTTTGCAAATTCTACAATTTTTTCACACAATTGGGTTCATGCTCACCATCAGGATTGCATCTGGTTCAATATCGACAAAAGTAAACACATGGGTAATGTTAGGTTCTCTCTTAGCTATCCAACGATGTAATTTTTCACTTTTTAACAATGTTAAGCCTTTCATCCATAATTTCTTTTGTTTGTATGTCTCTTTTTCACCAAAAAGCAGTGTTTGGTTTTTTTTTGTTATAAATTAACTGTTCATCAAAATTTCAAATAAATTACATTTTTAGAAGCTAGACTCTATTCTACATTTTTTTTTTTTAAATATCAATTACCTTCAAAAAATTTTAGGGGGAGCACAGCCAAAATTCTGCATTTCAGGAAGTGTCCACTTAGAAAATTAGTAAAAAATCAAATATTCATTAAAAAATTATCAGAAAAATCATGCATCAACTAGATACTGTTAGCTAACTTTTGACCATTGCGATTTTAAAAATACTACAAAAAATTTCACCGTGCTCAGGTCATATAAGAGTTGCTATGTTATGTTTTCTAACAAAAATAACACTAATTTATGTACGTCCCTCTTTTGAACCCCTTAATCTCAACCATTTTCAAAATAAATTAGTAGTTTAGAAAGTAGACTCAGAGCACTTTGATCCTTGTTTTTGTTCCATCTCAAAATTTTGAGTGTAACTATCCTCAATTTCATGTCCAAGGTCAGTATTTCTTGATTTTAGAAAAAAAGTGGCCACTTAAGCCCCCTTTTTGGGAACCATCTTGGTGCACTTAGCCCCTAGCGACATGAATTTTCCCCATAGCCACCTTTGTGTTTGTGAGTGCATACCAACTAGTGTATGTGTCTTACCTTTTTGGGATTTCTCACCCCATAGACAATCAGAAGTTTCATGGCCCCAGAGTGAGTTCATTTGGTCCTTCTCACTTGGTGGACCATCATGTGTTCTTTCGTCCCAGAGTGAGTATACATTCTCTTTTAGCCTAGATCTAATCCAAAACTAGTTGGACTGATGATCAAAGCTTCATATGATTCTCAACACTTGTGTGCTCCTTTGTCCTTATGCTTAGTTTTCCATGGGATCTTCATCTTAGGGGCTTGATCATCCCTCTTGATTGTTGTTATTCCATATTGCTAACATAAGTACATTTGAACCCTCCTGTAGATGTTCATGGCTACTTTAGTGTGAGTTTGAAGCAAGTTCATCCTCTCACTAAAGTGGGGGCTAAATGTGCTATAGAAAAATGGCCCCTTGTCATTTTCCTAGCCTTTTAGGTCTTGTTTCATGGTATTTGATATATTTTGCTTTGATTTTATGTTGCAACATGGCTTGAACATGCATATTTAGGTACTAAAATTCAAATAACGACATCTTGTGAAGGTGTTGTGAATTGTTGTAAGACATTTCTACATTCTTCTAGACTCTATTCATTACAATTCACCTAAAAATCACTTTTTTACACATCAAGTCCTATTTTGAAGTGTTGTAAAGTCTTGTAACAATATTTTACAATTTTCTAGGCAGAACTTCATTATTTATCCCTTTCTTATGACTTATTTGACCCCTTTATGCCCTCAAATTTCTTAATTAAGTCTATTTTTGAATATTATCCTGATAAACAACATTAAATAAAACATATTTCTTGACACATATTTTGTAGGTCCTAGGTGGGACCCATTCGCCAGGGGTGGCGAATGAGTTCCTCCTTGGCTCCAAATTCAAAAAAATTAAATTTTCCTTTCAGGTTTTTATTCAAAGACACTTGATGTCAGCCTATGAGGAGGTATGAATGGTAAAATTAGGAAGAAGTGTGTATAAATAGGCAATTTTCACCTCATTTTATATCTCCTCACTCATTCAAGCATTCATTCACACATCTAAGCATTCAAGCATCTTACAAGATCAATTCAAAAACTTTGGAGCATCTATTGACATTACTTCAGGCTTGCATTATCAAGGGTTTGGTAAGTTGATAGCATTTACATGTTATTAGTTTGTCATTCTCTTTCATTTCATTATTTCATTAAGGGTTTGATTACCAAAAGTGGGGTTTGACCAAGGAAACCCCCTATTTGCTAACCCTCAACCATTTTTCCCTATTGCATGTGTTTTTGTAGACCTAGGTATGTAGATTTAACAATATTTTTGGTGTTGAAAAGTGGAGAACAAGTCAACTTATTTCAAACTTGGAGAAGACCTTCTGTCTATTTCCTGTAGAATTGACTTCGACAACCCGACAATTAGTGATTTCTAGATCTGGTGTTGCAGAGTTGTCCCCTGATTTTTTAGAAATTTGCGAGAGGACTAATTTTCCACTAGTGGTGGATGAGTCCCACCTTAGGACTGAAAATCTAAGTTTTTTCAAATTCCAGATCCCGACAGATAAAAACTTGTTTCTGACACTTTTTCACCAATAGGAGGACTAATTTTCCACCCTAGGTGAATGAGTCCCACTATGAAAAATTAGTGATTTCAACCAGCATCCACAACATTCTAGATTCATCAAATATTGTCCAGATGCATTTTTTTTCTGCCTATTTCTTTATGTTTTGCATTATTTCTTCATTTACTTCATTGTTTGCATATCACAATGTGTTTTCAAACATAGCTTAAATCTCACTTTTGCATTCATTTTCATTCATTTAATTCAGTCAATTACATTTAGTTTACTTCATTTAGTTTAGACAACAATGCACATAACATTATTTGAATAAACCTTAGCATTTTTGGGACCTATCTCTCTCCTTTTAGTTGAAAAACCCTAGAAAAGCTAGAGAAGCACATAGAAACCCCAAAAATCTATGGTTTAGCACTAAGACCCTTGGCAAAACCCATGGTAGAGCATGTCACTATTCCTTCCATTGTTAAGGATAGTGTAGAGGTCAAAACACTGGAGTCTATTAGCTCACTCAACCAGACCGTCATATAGTGTGTGAGGCCTCTAGTAAAGCCTGATGTGGAGGAGATGTGTAGGCTCCGATCTCCACCCCACCATTTTAGGGATTTCAATTTTGTTTGTACGTACAATTATTAGAGTGCTCGGGATGTAGCTACACAGCCTACATCAGCTACAGATGTGATGGATATGACAGATGAATTGTTGAATAATACATATGGCATTGATACTCAGGTAAAATTCAACAAGTTCATTTTGTTTTGTTTATTAAATTATATGGGTATGTGCAAGATCATGATGGGCCAAAAAGTGGCAATATGATGGGTATTTGTAGGGTATGTGGCTAACAACTTTTTTCTTGCCCAAAATTGATGAAATGAAAAGGGTTTTTAAAGGAGATTCTCATCTTTCCAACGATATAAAGTATGCTTTACTTTGAATTTAATAAATAATTATTATTAATTTTCTACTTGAATTATGACTAAAGTGTTGATTGATAGGCTAATTGAAAAACATATAGCTTTCAAATGGTATCACATTTTTTGAATCCAAAATATGCATCACATTCTATGCTTCACATACTATAGGATTAAAAAAAGAAAAATTGAATTTCATGAAGTTTTGACCAAGTTAAGGTGGTTAGACATACGAGTTTTTATATTTTTTTAAATTTGTAATAATAAATTCATAATTAATTATTTACTTGGAAAAAAATTACAAAAAAATATGCATCACATCTGTACATGAGTCCTCTACTTATTTCTAAAATCTTATAAAAAAATATTATCATTTTATTGTGGTTAGGGCGGCCATGCACACCTACTTATTTTTTCCTTGAAATTTAAGTACTACTGCATTGAAATTTCAAATTTTCACCAAATAGATTTAAAAAAAAAAAAAAACCCTAGTAGTTTAGAAACTACATTCAATTTTCTACTTATTCTATTCTTACATATTTTTTAAATAATATAGATAACTTATTCAAATTTTTACGTCAAGTTGCCTAACTCTTATTTTTTTGAATTTTTTGCCACTTAAGGGCCTATTTTTTCCATGATCATCCTGCACAACCATATTTAGAAATTTAAGAATAACTAAATTTGTATAATTTTAATATGAATAAATTTCAGGTTCAGGGTTTTCATGAGATGTGCTCCATTCCTACAAACCCTTTTTCGTTCTCAACATTGAGTCCACAAGTATGCAAATAGTATTAAAGATATTATTATTGCATTTGAACAGTTGAATTTTATATTTGAACATTTGTCTCATAACATGCTTTGTATGTCAAACAGTTTCTTGGTGGACCTTCAACCTCCACACCTCACAATTCATTTCCTCAAACAACTTACACTCAAGTAGCCTTTATTCATTAATGGTGTTGTAAAACAATGTTAGCTAGTCTTTGTAATTTTGCGTATACAAATCTAAAAAATTGATGAGAAACACAAACATTGCATGTGTATTCCTTGATCGTGTCACATTATCTTTTCCTAATTCACTTTTTGTTCATTTTTTCCTTCCTAATCCCATTTCATTAATATTTAATAGTTCACCCTATTTTCCATTATCCCCTCCTAGCCCATCCCACTAATATCTTCTAGTCCATCCTATGTGCCCTTCTACTCCCATCTTATTGTACCCATTATTATTTCACCCTAGATGTTCCATGATCCCCTATGTTCCACCCTATGCTCCTTTATCCATTCTATGTTATACCATCTTTATCCATGTTTCATTCTAGATAACTCTTCTCCATTATTACTACACACAAGTCAAGTTCACACTTCATGTACTATAGTCAAACCTTGAACACCTCCTATTTCACTCTATGATGCATTATTCCCTACTAATCACATCCCATTAACCTCTAATTGTCCACCCTATATTTTTTTATCCCATCCTAGCCCATCCCATCAATCTATACTAGTCCATCCTATGTTCCATTAACCCCTTCTATTACCATCCCATTACCTTCTCTTATTTCACCTTATGTTTCGTTATCCCCTCTTGGTCTTGTCCCACTATCTTTCCATAATTCACCCTGTGTTCCTTTATTCCCTCCTAATCCCATCCCATTAACCTCTAATAGTTCACGCTATATTTTTTTATTCAATCCTACCCCATTCCATTAATCTATTCCAGTCCATCCCATGTTCCATTATCGCATTCGACTCCCATCCCATTGTACCCTCTATTATTTCACCATATGTTCCATTATCCCCTGTTGGTCTTGTCTCTTTATCCCTTATATTCTACAACATCTCCATCCAAATTTTATCCTATACACTATTAGAAGAAATCTTTCCTTCCACTTAGTATTGACCAAATTTTTCTTCTCCATTATTGTTGTACACCTCAACAACCAACTTCATGCACTATAGTAAAACTCTAGACACGTCCTAATTCATTGTATGTTCCATTATCCCTTTGAAATCTACTAGTAACATAGTAATACTCACTTCATTCATGTGAACTTCATTGTGGCATTATCACTATGTTGACAACATGCCCTCATTAAAATTAGTTCATCAACATATGCAATACAAATCTCAATGAGAACTGAACTTTGGAATTTGCAAGAGTTTGGACTATCCCAGTGGACTTAGTACTTTCACCATTCTATGATCTATAAGCTCTATACTATAGTCTCAACTGAGGCCAACAATTTACTCTTTCATTTATGATAGTTATAAAGGGACTACCTAAAATTATTTATATTACTATTAGATATGTTGTTTCATTTGCAGTTATTGATATCAGACAACCCTAGTGATGTTGGTGGCATGATGGACTGTGGAGTTGTTGTAGCAATAGCCAGTTCTGATCCATTCAGAGAGGTATGCAACAAATTAGTCGATTTGAAATTATATTTTCTCCTTTATGGTTTATTATAGAAAATTTTCACGCTACTTTTATGTAGTTTAATTTCTATCTTGATGGTTGCTACAAGTGGTTGTAACTCTTGATTGTGGATGTGGTAATGTTTTAAATGTGCATGATGACTGTATGTATGTGGTAAGTGATTATATTTTGTTATATGTCATTCCACAATTCAATTTATATGTATTAACATATTTACTTTTTATTGTATCATTTTAAGGTCCAGAGTGAAGAGAGGAGGACTAGTGAGTGTGTTCGATAGACAAGAGAACCAATAGGCACTCCATCTAGCCAAATTTCAAAGGAAACACAAGATCTTTTTCCTTCCCCTAGAGGGAAATGACTATGTATTTGGGTCATTAGTTGCATGCCTATGTGGTATTTTGGAACATATTTTTTGTACCATTGATATATACGTGAAATTTTATGCCCATATGGCTCTTTTTTACTAAGCTTATATGGCTTTTTTGGATATATTGTATATACTTTTATCAATATATATCATTGTATAACATTACAACTTTTTGATTAAAGAAAATCTTATTTTGCTACTGCCATTTTTGAATGATGTTATCATGCGTATTGTGTAAATTGTATACTTGAATGTTGTAGGCATGGATTTTTTTTACATCTAATGCTTAATTAATTACTATTGATTGCTCAATAAGCTCCATCTAATGTGTATTATGTAAATAAGATCCATTCCTGGTGGTTTGTATCCTTTACAATGTTTCAATTACTTGTGCCTCACTTATTCACATGTATGCTTCACTTATTCACATGCATACTTCATGTATATTGTGTGTATTCATGTGTATTCTTCATGCTTCCAATGCATAGCAGCCAAAATATTTTGGGGGAAAAATTGGCAACCAAAAGTATAAGAGTTTTTGAAAAAATTGGGAAAAAATCATATCTTAAAAAATGTAAAAAATTGTAGAACAAGAGATAAAAACTATTTTTTTTGAAATTGAAAGGTATTTCTATAGCATAGAGATATAGAGAGAAAATAAAATAAATATTTTAAGTAATGAATTGTAAAAAATAGATTTTTTTATTTTATATTCATATCGTTGATTACATTACATTGCATATCTTTCAAACTCAAAGCATTACTTCACATTGCATAACTAATAACTAGATGTTGATAGATGACAAAATTTCAATTGCAATATAGTTTTTACAAAGTCAACCTAAGCAGTTATGCAATTAATTCACATTGCATATCTAATAACTAGGAGTAGCTGCCAATTGCATTTTCTCAAGGCATTCCATGAGACCAAATTTCTTTGAGGTATTTTTTCAAATAGTTCACTACCTTGTCTATGTTAGTACCTACACTTTCATACATTTCTAATAAAGAATTTTGTCAAGCAACTCACTGCCTTGTTGCTATGGCTAAAAGCCTAAAACAAGTGCTTTCGAACAAGCTATGGATGCTTGGAAAAAATCTATCAAAAACATAATAGTAGTCAATAGCATAAACAAGGCAATGAATTGTTTGAAAAAATGCATCAAATATATGTGGTGATGGAATTCCATGACAATCCATAGACAAGGTAGTGAATTTTTTGAAAAGATGCCTCAAAGAAATGTGGTCTCATGGAGATGGAATGCCATGAAAATCAAATTGCTTTTGATTCTCATGACATTCCATCACCATGAAACCTCATTTTTTAAGGCATTTTTTCAAAGAGTTCACTACCTTTTCTATGCTACCACATTTTTCATACATGTCTATCAAAGCATTAAATCAAACAGTTCATTGCCTTGCTATTATAGCTAAAACCCTAAAACATGTTCTTTCGAACAAGCTATGGATGCTTGGAAAAAATCTAGCAAAGCATAATAGCAAGCAATAGCATAGACAAGGCAATGAACTGCTTGAAAAAAATGCCTCAAAGAAATGTGGTCTCATGGTGATGGAATGCCATGACGAGTAAATTGCTATGAATTTTCATGGAATTCCATCACCATGAGACCACATTTCTTTGACAAATTTTTTTCAAACAATTCACTACCTTGTTTATGCTACCACATTTTTCGTACATGTTTCCCAAAGCATTTTATCAAATAGTTCACTGCCTTGCTACTATGGATAAAATCCTAAAATAGGTTCTTCCAAACAAGCTATGGATTCTTGGAAAAAATCTATAAAAGCATAATAATAAGCAATAGCATAGACAAGGCAGTGAATTGTTCGAAAAAATGCCTCAAAGAAATGTGGTCTCAATGTGCTTGTCATGGAATTCCATCACCAGGAGACCACATTTCTTTGAGGTATTTTTTTCAAATAGTTAATTTCCTTGTATATGCTACCACATTTTTCATACATGTCTACCAAAGCATTTTATCAATAAATTCAATTCCTTGTTACTATGGCTAAAAGTCTAATTAATAGGTGCTTTCGAACAAGCTATGGATGCTTGGAAAAATTATATCAAAGCGTAATAGTAAGCAATAACATAGACAGGGTAGTGAAATATTTGAAAAAATGCCTCAAAGAAATTCGGTCTCATGGTGATTGAATGCCATGACAAGAAAATTCCTTGGATTGTCATGGAATTCCATCACCATGAGACCACGTTTCTTTGAGGCATTTCTTTAAATATTTTACTACCTTTTCTATGCTACCACATTTTTCATACATGTCTACCAAAGCATTTTATCAAACAATTCATTGTCTTGCTACTATGGCTAAGAGTCTAAGAAAAGTTCTTTCAGACAAGTGATGGATGCTTGGAAAAAAATCTATCAAAGCATAATAGTAAGCAGTAGCATAGACAAGGTAGTGAATTGGTTGAAAAAATGCCTCAAAGAAATGTGGTCTCATGGTGATGGAATGCCATGAAAATCCATAGAAATTTTTTTGTCATGGCATTCATCATGGCATTCCATCACACCATGAGACCACATTTCTTTGAGGCTTTTGTTCAAAAGTTCACTGCCTTATCTATGCTACCATGTTTTTCATACATTTCTACCAAAGTATTTTAACAAATAGTTCACTACCTTTCTGCTATGGCTAAAAGCCTAAAATAGGTGATTTCAAACAAGATATGGATGCTTGGAAAAAATATATCAAAGCATAATAGTAAGCAATAGGGTTATATGTAGGATCATCATGGAAAAAATAGGCCCTTAAGTGGCAAAAAATTTAGAAAAATCAGAGTTAGGCAACTTGACATAAAAATTTGAATAAGCTATCTATATTATTTCAAAAATATGTAAGAATAGAATATGTAGAAAATTGAATGTAGTTTCTAAACTACTAGGTTTATTAAAAAAATCTGTTGGTGAAAATTTGAAATTTCAATGCAGTAGCACTTAAATTTTATGGAAAAAATAGTGTGTTGACCACCTAACCACAATAAAATGATAACTATTTTTTTATAATATTTTAGATATAAATATAAGACTCATGTCGTCGTTGATGCATATTTCTTTAATTTTTCCAACTAAATAATTAATTATGATTTTTTACAACTTTTAAAAAATATAAAAATCATGTATGTCGACCACCTTAACTTGGTAAAACTTCATGAAATTTAAATTTTTTAAAATCCTATAGTATGCAAAGCATAGAATGTGACACATGTTTCAGATTAAAAATTGATCTGGTTTGAAAGCTATAGATGTTTTCAATCAACCTATCAATCAAGACTTTAATTAAGTAATTCAAATAGAAAATGAATAATAATTATTTATCAAATTCAAGTAAAGCATAATTTATATTGGTGGAAACCTAAGAATCTCCTTTAAAGCCCTTTTGTTTCATCAAATTTGGGTAAAATAAAAGCTGTCAGCCACATACCCTACACATACCCATCATATCGCCACTTCTTGGCCCATCATGATCTTGCATATACTCATAGCATAGACAAGGTAGTGAGCTGGTTGAAAATTTTCCTCAAAGAAATGTGGTCTCATGGTGATGGAATGTCATGACAATCCATAGAAATTTTCTTGTCTTGGCATTCTTCATTCCATTCCATCAGCATGAGACCACATTTCTTTGAGGCATTTTTTCAAACAGTTCACTACCTTGTCTATGGTCTCATGGTTTTTCTTCATGTGAAAATTGACATAATAGTAAGCAACAAGCTAGATGGTCTAATGTTTTTTCTTCATGCAAAAATCACCATATGACATCAAACCATACGTCATGGATATTGAATATCCGAATCCAATGTTTCACTAGTAGGCTAAGTTTTGCATCTCAACAATGGTAAACTATTCGATGACAACAACTACAGTTCAGACTCTTAAGAGATCCAGCTGGTTGAATGTACCTCAGAGTTATTCAACATGTTTGGGTGTGAAAGAGGACCATTCCTAGCATAAAAATACCCACTCAGATGCATTGGAATAGTTTGTTTGGTCACACAAGTTGCAGAATGAAAGTTGCACCACTTTGCAACTTTGCACTAATTGCATTTGTCAAATTTTTCCCCAAGTGAAAAGTCACCACCAAAGGAAAAAACTAAGAGAGGTTATTGTAGAAGGTCCCAATGTGATTCCATAGGCTTAGACAAGAATTTTCTAAGCATCACGGTGTCTGAGTAATAACATGTTGAAGTTTGCAGACATTTTGCACTTTAGACTCTTAAGGGATTCAACCAGTTAAACATAGCTCAGAGTGATTCGGCGTGTTTTTGTGTGAAAGAGGACCATTCCTAGCATAAATGTACCCACTCATAAGCATCGGAATATTTTATTTGGTCACACAAGTTGCAGAACAAAAGTTGCAACACTTTGCAACTTTCAACTACTTGCTTTTGACAACTTTTTCCCGAAGCAAAAATTCACCACCACAAGAAAAGCCCTCTGAGGTAAAAAAAATAGAAAGAGGTTATTGTAGAGGGGCCCAATTTGATCCCATAGGCTCATATGATAATTTTCTAAGTGTTACGGTGTCTGGGTAACAACATGTTGAAGTTTGCAGCAATTTTGCACTTCAGACTCTTAAGGGATTCAACCAATTGAACGTAGCTCAGAGTGATTCGACGTGTTTGTGTGCGAAAGAGGACCATACCTAGTGTAAACGTACCCACCCAAACATATTGAAATAGTTTTTTTGGTCACACGAATTGTAGAACAAAATTTTCACCACTTTGCAACTTTCAACTACTTACATTTGACAACTTTTTCCCCAAACGAAAAATTCGCCACCACGAGAAAATACCTCAGAGATAGTGAAAACCGAGAGAGGTTATTGTAGAGGGTCCCAACATGATCCCATAGGATTGGATGATAATTTTCTAAACATCACGGTGTCTGACTAATAGCATTCTGAAGTTTGCAGCCATTTTGCACTTCAGACTCTTAAGGGATTCAGCTAATTGAACATAGCTCAGAGCGATTCGGCATGTTTGTGTGCAAAAGAGGACTATTCCTAGTGTAAATGTACCCACTTAGACATGTCAGAATAGTTCGTTTGGTCACACAAGTTGCAAAACAAAATTTGCACCACTTTGCAACTTTCAACTACTTGCATTTGACAACTTTTTTCCCAAGCAAAAATTTGACACCACAAGAAAAAGGCCTCTAAGATAGAGAAAATCGAGAGAGGTTATTGTAGAGGGGCACAAAGAAAACCCATAGGCTTAGATGATAATTTTATAAGCATCACGGTGTTTGAGTAATAGCATGTTGAAGTTTGTAGCCATTTTGCACTTCAGACTCTTAAGGGATTCAACCAGTTGAACGTAGCTCAGACCGATTCGGCGTGTTTGTGTGTGATAGAGGACCATGCCTTACATAAAAGTACCCACCTGGACATTTTGGAATAGTTCATTTGGTCACATGAGTTGTAGAACGAAAGTTGCACCACTTTGCAACTTTCAACTAATTGGATTTGATAATTTTTTCCCCAAGCAAAAATTTGTCACCATGGGAAAAGGCCTCTGAGATAGGAAAAAAAAAAAGAGCTTATTGAAGAGGAGCCCAACACAATCACACAGGTTTAGATGAGAATTTTCTAAGCATCATGGTGTCCGAGTAAAAACATGTTGAACATTGCAGCCATTTTGCACTTTAGACTCTTAAGGGATTCAACCGGTTGAACGTAGCTCAAAGTGATTCGGTATGTTTGTGTGTGAAAGAGGACCATGAATAGCATAAACATACCCACTCAAATACATCAGAATAGTTTTTTTGGTCACACGAGTTGCAAAAAAAAGGTTTCACCATTTTGTTGTTAAAAGGCATAGGACAACTAAGAGGGGGGCTGAATCAGTTGTCGCAAAAATTCAAACTTAAAAATTCAACACTTATTAGTTCCACAACCACACTATTATGTTATTAAGTATGAGTATGAAACACAAATAACAAAAAGTAAAATCAACAAAATGAACACTATATTTTTACATGGAAAAAAACCACGGTGAGGCTTAACTCACAGTATAAAGAGATTATAAAACCGAATACAGAGGCTCACTACCAAGGAATCACATACCTAGAAGGGGAATCACTATCCAAATACAAAGGCTCATTGCCTACAAAAATGACTCATTGTCCAACAGGGAGGCTCACTGCCTACTGATAAAAAAGAGAACAAAAGATCCACCACAACAATTAACACACATCCGCAACTTAGATCAGAAGATTGAAAAAACCTTCATCTCACTACCTTCAAGAATCTAACACAATGAAGTATTGCTTCCTCAACTCACTTACACACACTTCTGCTCTTTTTATTTATGGCTTACTTCATCACTTTGCATCTACCTTTCAATCTTTGCAATCTGACTTGCATTTATACCATCTTCAACCTTAGAACCTTTCTCCAAGGCCGGCCAAATAAGCTTCATTTCATAAAATTCAAATTAGGTCGAAAACTCAACATTCCTGTAGTGGAAAATAATGAGAGTGGACCAATAAAACATTTATCCAAGACCAAAAGATAATGTATTGGTTCAACCACACGCTTCCTTAATTCAATTTAATTCTTCAAATGAAGTGTAAACACTAGGTTAGCCAAACCTAATGAAAACACAAATGAATATTTATGTACATGCTTCCCAACAAGAAGATGACATACAGATGATGCAGCATGCTTCATTATGCATGAGAATACATCTCAGATTCGTTCAGATACATCTCAGCAAGTGCAACAACCTTTGAACACTGAACTTCTTCCATCAGTCCATTTGGACTATACAGACACATACAACAATTATGAGACTCAACTTTTGGATCACAAAACCTTAAACTACTTTTCCAGGACTTAGATAACACCATTATAAGACATATTCTAGATGCGCAAGATCTAAAATGGAGCAGTGGAGGACTATGGAGCAGAAACATTTCTCCCGGTCCAAAGAAGACCAACTTTGCCAGAATAGTTCACACATCGGTGAACATAACTTTCACATCCCATCAAACCAAAAGCTAAAACTCAAGAGATATCACCACAAGATCACCATTAGAAAACCTTCAGATCTGCACAAGCATAGAATCAACACAAGAGAAATGTGGAGCACATATCGGAGCACATTCTGAACACATTCATCACTCTGACTTTTCTCTTTATTAATTTTCTCAAAAGAACTTGGAAGTTTGTCAATTCAGCACATCTGTGACATCATAAAGATAGCTCCATGTACTCACAACATCTCAAAAGCATCTCAACTATGGGTGATCCCACAAAGTTGGTTTACAATTTATGGGAGGAACTGATTTTTTCCGAAATCACATATTTTTAGAAAATATAATGATTTAAGCCTTAAAAGGTTCCATTTAAAGAACTCCAATTGAAGAGGGTTTGATCAAACTACCTTAAATCAAACCCCCTTGGATAGAACCCCACTAGTTTTAAACCATACCTATAATGGAGTCTCCTTTACACCTATCAAAATGTTGATAAAAAACAACTTTTGATTTACCTTTTGGGGGATCAAATGAATTCATTTAAAATTTATTTAAATTATGTAGTGCTTATTATAATATTCCCAAAAGTATAATTTTAAATAAATTTAATTTTATTATTATATTTATTTTTTATTTCTCGATGAATGTGGTTTTCCTTTGAAAATCAAGCTCTACGATTACATGTGGAAAAATAGTAGATTATTAAAAAATAAAAAAATAAAAAATTAGTGCACCAGATATTGAAGTCCTTGATCCAACAAAGAAAAAAAAATTGAATTTCGATACATACAAATAAAGTTACGCATTATACGGTCACACTATGTTTGAATTATAATTGGTTTGAATTTGAAACTTGATTAAAGAAAAAAAATTCAATAAAAAACTATCTAACCAAGTGGAAGCACTAGATATTAGAGTTATGAATCTAAATTCAAAAGAATTATAGTTTTATGCTTCATGGAAAAAAAGTTATGCGTGATACGGTGAGCGTCACTTTTTAAAAATGTTGTTTTCTGAAAAAAAACTAGTTTTTGAGGGAGATGGAAAATGAAGTGCAATCTGATTCCAAAAATTTTGTAAAAAATATATTTAGAATCTATAGACAAAATTTCATGAAAATCTAGTTTTCATCATCTTTAAATTCCTCACGGTTTAGCTACTATAGGTGCTCGAAAGTGAAGATTTAGTTAAAAACAAATATTTTAGTGTCAAGTTTGGCTAAAAATTGTAAGCCACTATTGTGGGATCACCCCTATACATGTACAATCTGAAATATACTGAATTGTGTTGACATCAATGACAACATTAATGACAAAACCACCAAACCTACTCATACTTGCAACAATCTCCCCCTTTGTAATTGATGGCAACACATGTGAAAAACCTGTAGATACATAAAATTGTCCTAGGCTTGCAACTCTTGATTATTCAACATTGCCCCCTTTCATTCTTAATAATTAAATAACTTTTAATTATTTAATTATTTTCTAAAGTCATAATTCTTCTATTAATTAAATAATTTTAATTATTTAATTAATTCATTTTTATCTTTATTCTCCCTTGATTAATTAAATAAATTTTATTTATTTAATTACGTCACTAATTAAGTCCCCTTCTTCTAAAAATTAAATAAATTCTTATTTATTTAATTTTGTCCACTCCACTATAATTAAATAATTATTTTAATTATTTAATTATTCATTAGCTTTTCTCTCATTAAAATTAAATAAATTTGATTTATTTAATTTAGTCAATTCTCTTGAATTTTGAATTAAAATCATTATTTAATTCAAAACAATTCTTTTGTCACATTCCTCCATAATTAAATAATATCTTTATTATTTAAATTATTTACTAGTCACCTCGAGTAAATAAATTTTATTATTTAACTTCTCCAGCAACCTCTTTGTCCGTGCCAGCCTTATCTTCCAATTTAATTCTTGACTTTTGACTTCTCATTTAATTTCGACCCTTGATTGAATTATCTTATAATTCAATCTTGGCCCTTCATCCTTATCATTTGCCCTAATTTTGACCTAACCCTAATTCGTACTACATCATTCAATCTTGATCATTGATCCTAGGGTTTTTGTCATCTTCTCATCCTGGCCACACATTCAAAATTGCAGTTTTTATAAAACGGCAATTTTGTTCTCATTTTCACTCTCTGGCCCTCTTGCTCTCTTGACTTCTTGCACTCTTAGTCTCTCATGTTTAAATTTCAATTTATGCTACTAGTCTTACAGTCATAGGCATTTTAGTCCATTGTAGGGACATTTTATTTTCTGCAAATCCTTCAACACTTGCATAGGGCTTAGTCTTTAGTCATACTTGCTCATATAAATCTGAGGGCATTTTTATTTATCTGCAAGCTAGGAGGTGTAACAAAGGTTAATCATGGAAGGTGGAGACTTAGGGTAACATTATCCCTTTTTTCTTCACTTTACTTCCTTTGTACTTTGTTACTTCATAGGAATTTTATTGTTATTGTGCTAACCCCACTTAATAATAATATTAGGATTTTCCCTTGATTACATTGGTGAACCCGACGTTGTTATTTCGGCTTTTCGTACGTTTTTTTTTGTTGTTTTCTGTTGTTTTGCAGGTGCAGGTACGGATCGCCGCAACTTTTTTAAAAATAGTGTGACGCATCATATGCGTCGCGACGCATACGACAACAGTAGAGCCGCAATCGACCTGTCGCAACGCAACTGATGCACAGAACAACACATCTGTTATACCTGAGCCACATCCGAAACCCCGAAAGCCGCATTCGAAACTCGCGCCGCATCCGTCTGGTATAACATTTTTCTTTCCAGTTTGGGGTTTTTATTTTCGGATTTCGGGTTGTTTAATCGTATGTGTTTCTGCATTCGGTTTTTATTCCTGCATGATTCAATAAGATTAGATCTTCTGTCACTAATCCTTTCTGGTAGTGGCTTTCTGTTTTGGTAGGGTTTTTTGTTGTTTTCTATTGTTTTGCAGGCAACTGGTACGGATCACCGTAAACGTCGCAACGCATCTACTGACAGAAATGACGCAACTGTTCTGACAAGCCGCAACTGCCAATTACAGAGACACAACTGACATTCTGAGCCGCATTCGCAGAACATAACGACGCATCTGATAAACCGAGCCACATCTGTCTGGTAATACCGCGCCGCATTTGCCTGGTAAACTTTTTCTGTCAGTTTTTAGATTTTACTTGCCGAATTTCGGGTTGTTTCTGTTTTCTGGTTTTCTATTTTTCTGTCTTTTTCTATGTTGGTTATTCCTGCATGTTAACCAGATTAGATATTTTGTGTTACTAATAGTTTCTTGTAGCGTGTGGCGATCCTTTTTCGTGTGTCCAAGACCAACACATACAAGACTACTAACTCAATGTTTGCAGATTCGCATGTCAAAGAAGGAGAAAACAAATAGTGTGCTTGTTTATTCCTAGATTAGCAAACTTTGAATTTGGTGCTTTTAAAATGAATCATGTCTTTCATGCTTGAGTGTGCTTGTGGAGTGGTAGGTGAGTATGCTCTCACTTGGTGAAAACCTTGTGATCAGAAAACCAGACCCATTCCTTTATTGTTATTTTACCCTTCACAATTCGGTGTATCGGAGTATCCTCTCCCCTTGCGCATTCGTGCGATCCTGGGTGTAAGAGAAACGGTTACCGACTCTAGAACTTGGGCCTGTTCTGGTGGGAAAAAGTACTCACCCCAGGACGACTCAGACTGGTAGCACCCTGACACTGAGGGACTTCCAGCCGGTATAGAAAAGTGGGTTCTTGGGGAAAGCCCAAGAATCACGAGCGTGGTTCCGACGAGATGGATCCGAAAGGGGACTCTCACCGCATGGATCATGCCCCACGAACAGAATGCCCGAATTAAACACCTCTTGTCTTAGTGTCCAACCGTTCTATTGGCCATTGCTTGATATAGTGCAGGGTACAGTATCATGCCCGAAGATTACTCACTACTGATCCCCTTGAGTAGAGATAGCAATTCTTGGGATGTCACTACCCAATGAATCCGAATTTGGTGTGCTCGAATGACGTTAATGAGCCGTGGAGAGGAGCCAATGCCACCAAATTCTAAGCTATCCGCTCTCGAGAAGGAAAGGTGTTCATCACCAATCCGGGGTATAACTGGTGGGCTATATCAAGTATACAAACCCAAGGCCTAGTGGCCTTTCTAGGATTGTGCTTATCTCATGTGTGTTTGCTTATCCCTTAAAATGCTGTGTTTGTCAAGTGCATTCTAGTTTTGTCACAGTCCAAACAAAACAGTCATCAAACAGATCAAAAACTTCCATCAACATACCACGAAAATCACTTTGAAACAAAACTGTTATATCTGTCGAACCGCAACTGACATTCTGTAACGCAACTGCTCTGATAAACCACATCTGAAACTTATAACAACGCATCTGTATGCGTCGCAACGCATCTGTTAACCCAAAAGTCGCATCTGTTAAACCGAGTCGCATCTGACAGTCAGAAAGCCGCAAGTGAAAAACTGAACCGCAATTGCTAAACCGAGACGCAATTGCCAAACTGAGACGCATCTGCCTGTCAAAATTTTTAAACTGCACAGTCGAAACCAGAGACCGCCAAACTGTCAACCATCTGTCAAACTCTGTCATTAGAAGGATTCTGCCAAGCAACCCAATTTGAAATTGCTCAAAGTTTTGTCCCTTAGCTTGCATTGATCACCTTAGGTTTCATACCTCACCCCATTTAGTATCATACATTCAACATTACGTTGTTCCTAGGCTCATATCTTGCATACTTAGGAGTAGACAAATCTTAGTCCTCATTTTGAATCTAGACTTGACTTAGAAAACAATCTCAGTCCTCATTTTGAACTTAGACTTGGCATTGTCCATCATAGTCCTCATTTGGCATCTAGACTTGGCATTGGTCATTTTCCTTAGTCAACATCTTCATTGTCACCTTAGCATTTGGCATCCTTTCTTGACAATTTTATCACCTTGCATTAGTCATTTCCCTTGGACAAACGTCATTATCGCTTTGCATTTAACATCATGTCATCCACCACCTTGTTTTCCCTTCGCCAAGATATGGATAGGCTTGCTAGTAAAATTGAATACGAATTACTCTGTAGAGGTCAATACCAAGAAGCCTCAGACTTTAGGAGACAATTTATCCAAGCCGAAAATCAAGGTCCTTCATACCAACAACCCATCAGTCATAGTCCTCCATCCATCTACCCTCACTACCAAAATTCACTTAATACCATTCATGACATTAGTCCACAACAAACATCCATTACTCACCCTTATCCTAACTTTGACAAGGGAAGCCAACTGTCCACTAGTCCATTTCAAACCTCCACATCATATGCTAGTCCTTCACCTATCAATCCCGTCCAAGTCTACATGCACTATCAACCATCTATCAACTCATGTCACGTCCCCACATCATACCATATCGATCCGGTCCAAGTCTCCACATCCCATTTTAGTCAACCTTACTCCAATCCAGTCCAAGTCCCTATATCATTACCAACTAATATAGTCGAAGTCCCCATGTCACATCATATGCCATCACATCCTACTCCAGTCCAAGACTCCATGTCATATCCGGTCCAAGTCTCCACGTCATACCCTAGTCCTTCACATACTAGTCCAATGCAAGTACCCATGTCATATCCTAGTCCTTCACATACTAGTCCAGTCCAAGTCCCCACATCCTATCCTAGTCCATCATTCATTAATCCTTTTCAAGTCATCCCCTCACAAGCCACATCTAGTCATGAAAATTCTATCATAGTCCAAAGTCAAATCCCATTTAATAAACTTGAGGATACATGTCAAAATGAAAGCCCAAAGCATAACCTTATAATGTCACCCTCATGTCAAGAACAAGGTAGTCCATCCCATGACCCTATCTTAAACTCCATTCAAGAAGTCCTTCAAGACAATCATGACATCCAAAATACACCTACCATTGACCAAGAAGTCCAAATCCACGACAACCCCATCTTTAACCAAAACCCCATCTTTGACAAAGAAGTCCAAATCCATGACAACCCCATCTTCGACCAAGACCCTACCATTGAAAAAGAAGTCCAAAACAATCCACTCCTTGACCTTTATGCCATTCATGATCAAACACTTGACGACCCTATACATGCCTCAACTATTGACCCTTTCCAAACTGAGACACTTGCCTCCATGGGACACATAGATGATATTCCTCTAGGAAAAGAATCTTCCACTAGGGACACGCTTGCATATGATCAAGTTATAGCTAAAATCATGGGACTCTATGACACTAAACATAATGATGGCTTTGACATTTCCTTGGAAGCACCAACAGAATCGTCTGAACCTAACATGTCACATGATCAGACCAAAGATATCAGTTAGGAATATGTCCAACATGAAAATGAAGCTAAGATACGTTATCACCTAGGGTCATCTATCTTTGTTAAAGCAGGCTTTCTCGCAGATGAAAATATTACAAGTGACAGTGTCCATAGACATCATGATGGGTTAGCATCTTGCTTTCAAAACAAAAAATACCCCATCGCAAATAGAATCTGTCAAAGCATGCAATATCAAGGCAAAGGACTAGGCATACATGAGCAAGGCATTCAAGAACCAATACAACTTCAGGAAAATTACAGACATCAAGGTCTTGGTTATTCCTCAAACAGAAAATTAAACGATGTCAGTGGTACCTCCTCGATATTGGGGGCAACTTTGTTAGATACAAATGTCAAAATGGAGTCCATGAGAAATCCTTGTCATAAGATTGCTGTCAACACTCTCTCCACCCACACCATGAACCGTCATTCTATCATGAATCAACCTCCCCTTTGGAACCAACAAAAACAAAAGTCTTACAAGTCAAAAGATCAAAATCAAATGTCCAAGGCCATTGAATCAAACAAAAGGACAACTGGACAAATAAAATTAAAATGGATCCCAAAGAAAGAGGGATCAAACAAAGACATCAAGTCAAATACAAAAGTCAATCACAATGTGGAGCCACAAGACAAGAGGACTCCCACATATAACACATGTCCACCTCCTTCAAAATGGTCATCAAATAAGACATATAAAACTGTTGGTTCCAAACACCATCCCTCCAAAATCCGTCATCCACCATCCCAAGTTTGGAAAATAAAAAGTGATTCGTCCAAATGTCCAAACAAATTTTCCACATCTACCATCTTTCATCATAACCCTACATCTCGTTTAAAGTCCAAAAATCTCATGTCACAAATCTGTCACATCATGGCAGCAACTCTTTACCACAAGGACTCTCATGGCACTCTATTGTGATGTGCGTATTTTGATAAGGCCAACTCTAGTATCAGAAAGGATCACAATGACATCGATCAGTTGTATACAAGTGCTATGATCCTGACAAGACAACTCCTTCAGCAAGGTCATTATTGGCATATCATGGCACCAGTCTCTACACCGGCACCATCAATAGATTCAGAACAGTCAGTGGTTATCTAAAGCATCCAGGCTATCCAAAAAATTAGAAATACAAAAAAAATCAAAAATTCAAAAAAAAATAGTAAAGAGAAAAATTTCATCCAATGGTGAAAACCTGGCAAACAGGCGCCCTGGATAAGTACCATGATGAAAACCTAGCAAACAGGCGTCATGTGTAAAATAAATTGTCTATGTGGACTCTTACACTTGGGGGCAAGTCATCTCATTTCCCATGCCTTCCTTATGGCATTGACATCCATCTAAGCCCTATCATTTCCATGCATTTTTCCCACCTATCTTGGTCTTGACATAAAATTGGCACACATAAATCATGCTTTGGGAAAAATCTTGACATGTCTATCCTTCGATCATACACGATTCACAAAACATCAAGTCATTAACCGTCATAGTCTTATTGTCCTTATATGACATAGTCCTTGAAAATCATATGACAATTCCCTTAGTCTCATGTCTCCCATCCTTTACCAAGGCCACCCCCTATCCTTTCATGTCTGTCACCTACCTTGGCTTTCCCTTGTCAAATGGTCTAAGGATAATCATCATCCCATCTAGTCCTAACCAAGTCATTCCAAATGCAACGAGTCTAATCCATACAAGCACATTATCCAAAACATTACTTGACTTCGTTCCTGGCCCAGCTGTAGACCTCGATACTTTCGTCACATTATCATCATTGTCCTCACGTTGTTTCGGGATGCGTCCTTCCCACGTGAAACAACATTTGTATGCGTCAGTGGTGATAGGCGACTGGGGGCATCATGTTTGTCCTTGGATTCTCGTATTGTAGGCATGGGTCATAATGCATTTGTCCGCGATCATAAGCGTCCGTCAAAAATATAAAATGTCACGAAAGACCAAAAACATCATAAAAGTCCTGAAAAGACCTGAAATCGCAAATGTCACGAAAAAGACCAGCTTATCGCCAAAGTCTGAAAAATCCAAAAAATCATAAATGTCTGGCTCAAAATCATAAAATTAATCACGAAGAAGACCTAAAATCATAAAAGCGTCTGAAGAAAAACATCATCAAAATCGATGAACCAACCACTCTCGAAGAACAGGCTTTCTTGTCATTCTAGTCAATGTCAATCATAATCAAATCAATCTTTGTCATCTGTCTGAACTACGTTGTCTTTGCGCATTTGCTACGTAGGCAAGACTCATATTTGAGCCCCCGAGACATTAGGTCAGTCCTTTTAGGTTTGTCAAAATAAAATCATGACGCAATCATTGGTCACCAAGACAAAGTCATTAGTCATGTCGAACTATGAGGTCAGTCCATTAGGGTTCATGGCATCACACTGACACACATGAATCTTTCCCAAATAAACAAAACTCATCATGAAAATCATTATCACAGCAGGACAATCTCATCGGCACATATCATCATGACAATATCGACATATGGCCAACACAAGTCAAACTCAGTCAAAACAAGTAAAACTTAGTCAAAACAAGCCAAATTATCGCAACCAGTCAAACTATCAACTCTTGGTTACCTTTCAGATGGGTCCTTTTGAAGAATAACCTCTGTCATTTATGCCTTAGGATGTGTCCTTCCTAGGAATCGGCATTGTCATCTGACATTTTTGAGGGATCCTTTCTGACACTTAAGGATCATTCCTCTCGACAACAACATTCTTTCAGATGTGTCCTTCTGAAGAACAAAACTCTGACATTGGTGTTTTAGGATGTGTCCTTCCTAGACATCGACATTATTCAGGATGTGTCCTTCTTGAATATGGCAACCTTCAGCATTTGTCATCTTGGCATCATTTAAATTTACATTGACACATCAATGCACTCGGCATCCAGACGCACTTGGCAAACACTTGGCATTTGTTTTTAGTTTTTATCATGATATTAGTTTTTCAGCGAGATCCCACTAAGTCGGATTTAGAGAAGCAGCGACGTATCATGTCAATTGACACGCATGACTACTAGTTCCTCAGCGAGGTCCTGATTTTGGGATTTAGAAAAACAACGACATATCATGGTAAGGACTCTTTCTTTTTGTATTTTGACAATCATGCTACTAGTTTCTCAAGGATGTCTTGGAAACAGGATTTAGAGAAGCAGCGATGTTTCATGATTTGTCCTTGTCTTTTTTCTGCATGTGGTTGATTATGGCAAAAAGACTGGGGCAAGCTCGCTCCTAGTATGAGTCATGATCATCCTTGTCTGTGACTGTTTGTCTTATGTGATGGTACGAACTTGCACACCTTGATCTATGTCATATCATGGTGTTTCTTGGCCATTACAACAGTTTGCCCAATGATGATTAAGAGCAATAAACATTAGACCTATGGCAATGTTTTGGAGGATTTGGTCTAGGAATTAACATGCATCTTCTTTAGTCTTGTCATTTTCTCTCACTCGTCTCATATAGACATCGCATCCATATCATCATCCATATCTTTTGCACTAACATTTCTTTGTCTCTTCAAATTCTCGTCTTCTCATCCATTTCGAGAGCACACTCATGTTCTTGGAACCTGTCTGTCCTCTCGAGGGGGCATACCGTAACCCTCCTCGTCATTCTTCCTCATCTTATTTTGCACTAGGGCATATTTTTGACTTCTTTTCTTTGTCACAATGTGACATGCTACATTATGACAAAGAGGGGCAAAATGTAGATACATAAAATTGTCCTAGGCTTGCAACTCTTGATTATTCAACATTGCCCCTTTCATTCTTAATAATTAAATAACTTTTAATTATTTAATTATTTTCTAAAGTCATAATTCTTCTATTAATTAAATAATTTTAATTATTTAATTAATTCATTTTTATCTTTATTCTCCTTGATTAATTAATTAAATTTTATTTATTTAATTACGTCACTAATTAAGTCCTTCTACTAAAAATTAAATAGATTCTAATTTATTTAATTTTTGTCCACTTTCCACTATAATTAAATAATTATTTTAATTATATAATTATTCATTAACTTTTTCTCTCATTAAAATTAAATAAATTTGATTTATTTAATTTAGTCAATTCTCTTGAATTTTGAATTAAATCATTATTTAATTCAAAACAATTCTTTTGTCACATTCCTCCATAATTAAATAATATCTTTATTATTTTAGGTATTTTCAGTCACTTGGTGAAAATAGAATTTTATTATTTAGCTAATGACAACCTCTTTGTCAGGTGCGATACTTATCTTCCAGAAATTTAATTCTTGACTTTGACTTCTCATTTAATTTAAGGCCCTTGATTGAATTATCTTATAGTCCAATCTTGGCTTCATATCCTTATCATTTGCCCTAATTTTGACCTAACCTAATTAGGTACTGCATCATTCAATCGATCTCATTGTTGATCCTGGGGTTGCATGTCTTCTCATCATTGCACATTCAAAATTGCAGTTTTATGGCGGCGGTACATTCTCATTACAAGCTCTCGGCCCTCTTGCTCTCTTGACTTCTTGCACTCTTAGTCTCATGTTTAGAAATTTCAATTTTATGCTACTGATCTTCTGATCATAGTCACTTCTGAGTCATAGGCATTTTAGTCCATTGTAGGGACATTCAGCTTTTCTACAAATCCTTCAACACTTGCATAGGGCTTAGTCTTTGATCATACTTGCTCATATAAATCGAGGGGCATTTTGTTTATCTGCCAAGCTAGGAGGTGTAACAAAGGTTAATCATGGAGGTGGGGCCAGAATTAGCATTATCCTTTTGTCTTCACTTTACTTCCTTTGTACTTTGTTACTTCATAGGAATTTTATTGTTATTGTGCTAACCCCACTTAGTAATAATTTTAGGATTTTCCATTGATTACAAAACCATCAAAGACAACATCCTTCACAATATTCTAGAGAACACCTTCTCTTCCTCTACAAATTTTTTTCACATGAGTTTCTCCCCCCCTTTGACATCATTGGCAAAGATCAAAAACTCTTATCACTCCCCCTTAGGAGTGCACCCATTCAACTCATAATGCAACAATGAAAACCTTTTCTACTCCCCCTGCAGAGTGGAGCCATTTATCAGTCTTGATAAATGAAGAATATGTGAATTCACTATACTGATGCACCTTCATGTGCACCTAGTTCAGAGGTCCAATGAACCCCAACTTCTCCCTAAGATACTCAAAAGTATCCTTTGAAAGAGCCTTAGTAAATATATCAGAAATTTGTTCCTTTGTTGTCACATACTCCAATTTGACTTCATTCTCCAACACCTTTTCTCTCAAGAAATGATATTTGATAGATATGTGTTTTATTCTTGAATGCATAACTAGATTCTTTGAAATGTTTATAGCATTTGTGTTGTCGCAAAAGATAGGAATAGGCTCATCAAATATTAATTCAATTTCTTTCAGAGTTTGCTTCATACAAAAAACTTGTGTGTAGCAGGATGTTGCAACAATATATTATGCTTTTGTAGTGGATAAAGAAATTGAGTTTTGTTTCTTACTCAACCAAGAAACCAATCTTCCTCCAAGAAAGAAAGCACTACCACTGGTACTCTTTTGGTCATCCAGACAACCAACCCAATCTACATCGGTATAAGCACTCAGGGTGAAATCAAAACCCTTAGGATACCATAAGCCATAATACAGTGTACCTTTAAGATATCTAAATATCCTCTTTACAGCTGTAACATGTGTCTCTTTAGGATCTACTTGAAATTTGGAAACTAGACATATTGCATGTATAATATTTGGTCTGGTAGCAGTAAGATACATCAGTCCACCAATCATATATTTGTATTTTCTCTAATCTTTTTTAGCAGATTCATCATCTTTGTTGAGCTTACATCTGGTTACCATAGGAGTACTAACCGGTCTGGAGTCATCCATTCCAAACTTCTTCAACAACTCTCTTACATACTTAAATTATGAAATGAATATCCTTTTATCAGTTTGATTCACTTGAAGACCAAGAAAGAAATTCAACTCACCAATCATGGACATTTCAAATTATTTTTGCATTTCTTCAACAAATCTTTTACACATACCTTCATTTCCACCAAAGATGATATCATCAACATATACAACTAGTATCAACATTTTGTTACCTTGCAATTTGAAGTAAATATTGTTGTTAGCAGAGCCTTTGTTAAATCCTTTCTTTGTCAGGTATCTATCCAATCTTTCATACCAAGCTCTAGGAGCTTGCTTCAGTCCATACAATTCCTTCTTCAACGTACAAACCATATCTAGTTTGTCAGATAACTGAAATCCTTCAGGTTGTTCCATAAATACTTCTTCCTCCAATTCACCATTCAGAAATGTTGACTTGACATCCATCTAATATACTTTGAAATCCTTGTAGCCAGAAAATGCTAAAAAAATTCTAATAGCTTCCATTCTAGCCACAAGGGGAAAATGTTTCTTCAAAGTCTATGCCTTGAACTTGTGAATATCCCTTGCATACAAGTCTTGCCATATTCCTTTTAACTTCTCCATTTTCATTCAACTTATTCTAAAACACCCATTTTGAACCAATTACATTATTTTTCATAGGTCTAGGAACTAATTCCCATGTTTGATTCTTTTCTATTTGTTGCAACTCTTCTTTCATAGCTTTCATCCAACTCTCATCTTCACATGCTTCATTCATAGAATTAGGTTCAATTTTAGAAAGTAAACACATATTTACCTTGCCCGCTACTTTACTTCTTTTCTTCACACCTTCACTCTTAACAATTATTTTTTCCTCTGGATGATTCTTTTTTTGCATACTTAGGAGTCTTAACAGCAAGTTCTGGTTCATTCTATTCTTCTTCTTCTCCATTATGTTCGTCTTTCTCTTCTTCTTCCTTCTCCTTATTCTCTTCTAGTACTTGTCCATAGATAGGGTCATCAGGTTCAACTTCACTTATCTCAATAGGTTTATGCATGTCCTCATCAACTTTCACATTAGCACTCTCAACAATCTTCCTCAATCTTTTATTGAAGCATCTATATGCTTTGCTAGTAGTAGAGTACCCAAGAAAAATTTCATCACATCTAGCATCAAACTTCCTAATATTTTCATCATCTCTTTTAATGTATCATCTTCTTCCAAATACTTTGAAGTACTTCACAGTAGGAGTCTTACAAGTCCATAACTCAAAAGGAGTCTTTGTGTTGTTGCCTCTGATCTAAACTCTATTAAGAATATAAACAGGAGTGTGTATTGCCTCTCTCTAGTACACATCCGATACATTAGATTCTTTCATTATGGTTCTTGTAGCTTCCTATATCGCCCAATTTTTCCCTTCAACTACCCCATTCTATTAAGGGGTTCTTAGAGTAGAAAACTGTCTCTTTACACCATGTTGTTCACATAATGTATTAAACTCACTAGAAGTGAATTATCCACCTCTATCAAATCTTGGAGCAAACATTTTATTTTCAAATTTACTTCATTTTCCACTCTTGCTTTGAACACTTTAAAACTATCCAGAGCCTGAGTCTTCTCTCTAAGAAAAGAAACCCATGTCATTCGAGAATAGTCATCAATAAGGAGCATGAAATACCTATCACCATTCAGGCTTCTTGTTCTAGTCGGACCACAGAGGTCAGTGTGAATTAATTCCAGCATTCTAGTAGTAGAGTTCTATTTTCCCTTTGTTGGTCATTTTTTTAGGAAACAACTAACCAATAGGTCTGTGCAAACACCTATGAGCTTTCCAAGCTCAATGCCTAAATGTTCGCTAGACAGATGGCCAACAGACGAGATGCAACACTTGTTGTTGCTTTCTCCTTCACTTCGGGCTTTGTAAGACCCAAGAGGGTGTTCCTTAAGCACACTATGATATTTCTTGTAAGCAACCAGTGCATACTCTTACAAGACTTCAAATAAAACTAAGTAGATGCATTCTCGGGAATGGTTAAAGTGTACACACTCATCCAAGAGATGGAAAATCATTGGATAAGAAAGACAAATTAAAAGAGAATGAAACTCAACACAAATATCATTCATGAAACAAGAAACATTAACTTGAATGAATGTTCTTAAGCAAGATAACTAAAACCCTAAAGACAAATAGCATATATCAGATCAGTGCCAATATCCATTGGGCTAGGAGTCAAGACAATCTGCAAATAGAAGGAATGATTACTTGGACTAATAAAGCCTATTTGAAATTAACCTTATTAATCCCACAACTAGTGATCAAATCTTAAAGACTACTTATCAAATCCTTCAATCATACATATGAATTTCTGAGATGATGAAAGCAATTTAACCTGTTCCTTGAACATGAGCTATTATCAAAACAGACAATGCAAGAAAGTATTACAAAGGCTAATGGAATGATCCTTGATCAGTTATATTAACAATTCAAATGTACAATCCAAAGGAGAGATTCAAAGACCTAAACAAATACATCCAGGTTCTGGTCTGCATCCAAGAACCTTACAATTTACAGACTGTAACCCTAGACCTCAAAATCTGGTAAAAACCTGACTTTGTGACTTAAGTGCTAATTTTAGTTCTGACTTCAGTATCTGGTCGAAGACCCTTACAAATGATTCAGAAATTCCTTTTAAACAGTCCAGGGATCACCATCCATGTCAGAGCCACATCAATACGCCACGTCAAACCCCAACTGCATCATGACCAATCAAAACTCTCGCGATGACCCTCAACAACTTCCCTGGTCTCATAAATGCCACTGGTCGGGTCACTGTAGGAAAGACATTCCCGCATGAATGAATCCAGGCAATCAATGTCAAATCCGTCGCTGAATCCAGACGTCCAGACTCAAGCCATGTCATCCCTATCCTAGAGCCATCACCATGAATGTTCACTCAGCGGATCCGACAACCTTCCATCTGTCGCCATGAATGCTCCAGGCCTTCGTGCGCGAACATAACAGAAACCTTGAAACATGTGAAATTG